>JAVYIG010004980.1:0-147079 GCA_035222895.1 Strongylocentrotus droebachiensis
CGGACATTTTGGCAACACGCATGCGGTCATTCCGACCTCTGAGTGGGGGGGGGGGGGGGGGCAACAGCCTGGAATGCAAGGCGCTTCCGGCCCCCGATCTCCTTCTTCCCCTTGGTCTTTTCTTCTTCCTCTTCTTTCTTTCCCTTTCTCTCCTCTTTCCCTTTCCCTTCTTTTCCCTTCTTCTCTTTTTTTTTTTTTTTGCGGGGGGGGGGGGGCAAGGCCCGCTCGCCCCCCCCCCCCTGGATCCGCGCCTGAGAACGAAGACGATTCGTTGTACTCTTTTCGTGGAAGCTTTGACTTTTATTAAATCATTAGAGAAAGAAGACGATTAATTCGTTGTACTATTTTCGACTCTGAATCCTTGTCTGAATTCAGTTTCCCCTTCCGCTAATTTTGATTTATATTTTCAACGATACCATACAGTTCGAATCGTCGCATTTCTTTTCTTACCAAGCAGAAGCTAGCAGCCTTTTTTTAGCAGCCAAACTGATATCGATATCGCATACGGACGCTGTGTTGAACAATATGAACGCACTCCGTTTAGCTGCTAACCGTAGTCTCCGCAAGAGAATAGCAAGAGAATAGCGCTTATACCTTTCAGAGTATATAGGGGGGAGGGGGTAATACATTCGCCGGCAATTCCCATTTGCTTTAAATGAGCTGAAACTCACATGGAATGTAGATTATTATATACCTCATCGAATGCGTGGTGCACAAATTGTAGCAGCCGACATTAAAACGGTCTAATTTGAGCGAATATCATCCAATGTCCAGAACAAACCTTAACGAATAGCGCACATATATCTTTCAGAGTATATAGGGGGGGGGGGGGGTGATAATACATTCGCCGGTAATTCCCATTTGCTTCAAATAAGCTGAAACTCACATGGAATGTAGATTATTATATACCTCATCGAATGCGGGGTGCACAAATTGTAGCAGCCGACATTAAAAAGGTCTAATTTGAGCGAATATCAACCAATGTCCAGAACGGATAGCGCACATATATCTTTTAGAGTTTATAGGGGGGGGGGGGGGGTAATATATTCGCCAGCAATTCCCATTTGCTTTAAATGAGCTGAAACTCACATGAAATGTAGATTATTATATACCTCATCGAATGTGGGGTGCACAAATTGTAGCAGCCGACATTAAAAAGGTCTAATTTGAGCGAATATCAACCAATGTCCAGAACAAACCTTAACGAATAGCGCATATACCTTTCAGAGTACATTGGGGGGAGGGGGGGGGGGGGGGGGGGGTAATACATTCGCCGGCAATTCCCATTTGCTTTAAATGAGCTGAAACTCACATGAAATGTAGATTATTATATACCTCATCGAATGTGGGGTGCACAAATTGTAGCAGCCGACATTAAAAAGGTCTAATTTGAGCGAATATCAACCAATGTCCAGAACAAACCTTAACGAATAGCGCATATACCTTTCAGAGTACATTGGGGGGAGGGGGGGGGGGGGGGGGGTAATACATTCGCCGGCAATTCCCATTTGCTTTAAATGAGCTGAAACTCACATGAAATGTAGATTATTATATACCTCATCGAATGCGGGGTGCACAAATATTGTAGCAGCCGACATTAAAAAGGTCTAATTTGAGCGAATATCAACCAATGTCCAGAACAAACCTTAACGAATAGCGCACATATATCTTTCAGAGTATATAGGGGGGGGGGGGGGGGGGGGGTAATACATTTCCCGGCAATTCCCATTTGCTTCAAATGAGCTGAAACTCACATGGAATGTAGATTATTATATACCTCATCGAATGCGGGGTGCACAAATTGTAGCAGCCGACATTAAATAGGTCTAATTTGAGCGAATATCAACCAATGTCCAGAACGGATAGCGCACATATATCTTTTAGAGTTGATAGGGGGGGGGGGTAATATATTCGCCGGCAATTCCCATTTGCTTTAAGTGAGCTGAAACTCACATGGAATGTAGATTATTAAATACCTCATCGAATGTGGGGTGCACAAATTGTAGCAACCGACATTAAAAAGGTCTAATTTGAGCGAATATCAACCAATGTCCAGAACAAACCTTAACGAATAGCGCACATATATCTTTCAGAGTATATAGGGGGGGGGGGGGGGTAAATATTCGCCGGCAATTCCCATTTGCTTTAGATGAGCTAAAAATCACATGAAATGTAGATTATTATATACCTCATCGAATGCGGGGTACACAATTTGTAGCAGCCGACATTTAAAAGGTCTAATTTGAGCGAATATCAACCAATGTCCAGAACAAACCTTAACGGATAGCGCACATATATCTTTTAGAGTTTATAGGGGGGGGGGGGGTAATACATTCGCCGGCAATTCCCATTTGCTTTAAATGAGCTGAAACTCACATGAAATGTAGATTATTATATACCTCATCGAATGCAGGGTGCACAAATTGTAGCAGCCGACATTAACAAGGTCTAATTTGAGCGAATATCAACCAATGTCCAGAACAAACCTTAACGAATAGCGCACATATATCTTTCAGAGTATATAGGGGGGGGGGGGGGGGGTAATACATTCGCCGGCAATTCCCATTTGCTTTAAATGAGCTGAAACTCACATGGAATGTAGATTATTATATACCTCATCGAATGCGGGGTGCACACATTGTAGCAGCCGACATTAAAAAGGTCTAATTTGATCGAATATCAACCAATGTCCAGAACAAACCTTAACGAATAGCGCATATACCTTTCAGAGTATATAGGGGAGGGGGGTAATACATTCGCCGGCAATTCCCATTTGCGTTAAAAATGAGCTGAAACTCACATGAAATGTAGATTATTATATACCTCATCGAATGCGAGGTGCACAAATTGTAGCAACCGACATTAAAAAGGTCTAATTTGAGCGACTGATATCAACCAATTTCCAGTAGAAACCTTAACGAATAGCGCATATACCTTTCAGAGTATATAGGGGGAGGGGGGGGGGGGGGGGGGGGTAATACATTCGCCGGCAATTCCCATTTGCTTTAAATGAGCTGAAACTCACATGAAAAGTAGATTATTATATACCTCATCGAATGCGGGGTGCACATGGAAGCAGCCGACATTAAAAAGGTCTAATTTGAGCGAATACTGGGCCATTGTCAAGAACAAAACTGAGCATAATGCATACTTCGTAGGTTAGGGTATTTGTCGTGCATATGTGTGTGTGTATGTGTGTGTCTAGGAGGGGGTTGACCCTCCAATAAAATATAAATTTTAATTCTAATGATAAACATAATTATAATGATAATAATAAGCAGAAGGGTAAAATATTCCTAATTTTTGTTAATTTGGACCTTTCTTATGCTTTTTTTCTCACTTTAATGTTGTGATAATTTGCATAGTTTTGATTAATGGTTTAAAACAATCATTTTATCAATCTTAATTCTCAAAATAATAAATTGTTATCACTTAAAATTTAAGGAGAAAAACAACGACTAGACCGAAGACTACTCCTATCCGGGCGTTGTGGCTACTCCTATTACAGGCGTTGTGGCGTGCGCCTGTAATCCAGCTAAAAAGTGGAAGTTACAAACTGATTCAGCCGAGGACGCAGGTTCGAAACTGAGTCACGTCTTTCGGATGGTGACGTTTAAAGGTCGGTCCCCAGACGTAAATAATCATATCTGATTGATACACGTCTGTCAAAACCCAATACACACACACACACTCCTTGCGGAGACTACGGTTAGCAGCTAAACGGAGTGCGTTCATATTGTTCAACACAGCGTCCGTATGGTATGCGATATCGATATTAGTTTGGCTGCTAAAAAAAGGCTGCTAGCTTTACCGAGTTAACTCCAAGGCCAAGCCGCCAGCGCTAGCCCGTTAGGTGTCGGTGAGCCACTGCTGGTTTTATCTTCACACGCATAATAGCCACGTATTGCGCGGTCGGCGGCTAACTTGAATGATAGAGAATCACCATCTTTGAAGTCTCGATATTTTCATTATGTTTTCTAATACGTTTGTCATTGGTGTTGTTCTTATTGCAGCTTCTTTTTACTATTCTGTGAATTTCAATCATGATAGAAGTGCAATATCTGTGGAGTCACAAATCGCAATTGCTTGGGGAAATGTCATTGCTGCCGGTTTCTCATTGCATGGACTTCGAAACAAGTCAAGAATCGCTGTCGGGTTTGTAAAACATTCCTTTTGTTTTTTGTAATTCTGCATATGCATAGGGCCTAATGCTTAATAATTAGCTCTGCTTTTGACTTGGGAAAAGATAATTGCTACTTGCAAGGAAAGCCTGAGAAAAAAGTGTTTTGGGAGGATGCAGTTGCAGTCTACAGTTCAGAGGACCTTTTTCAAAATGTAGTCATGAGTAGGCATAGATCTAGAGTCTACCTCTAAACCTCATCCAGGGATCCCCTCCGCCGAAGCTCGAGGGGGGGGGGGGGGGGCGGAGCTCCCTGGAGTTAGAGTAGACCGAAGGCTTCAGTCTCTGATATATTGACCGGCTTGGACATTTGGAATTGCCCACACTTGCATACCGTCGTCACAGAGCGGATATGATACAAAATAGACTTTTCCATGGGATTGACCGCAGTGACCCCAACCAATTCTTTCTGAGACCTTTGAGTTTGAATGAAAGAACACGTGGCCACAGCTTCAAACTATCGAAAGTTAGAGCCTTCACTTCTATCTGAATGGGATCGTTTTCACAGCGAGTTGTCAATTTATGGAATGCGCTTCCAGCTTATGTAATTGATAGCCCATCTGTCAACTCATTCAAATCCAACCTGGAAAAAGCATGGAGAGCTAAATATGACATGTAGATCTACAACCCTAAAGAAATGTTTCCTTGCTATTGCATTGTCCGAAGCTCCGACGTAGGCGCAATCCCCAGTACATACAGATATTAATCCTGCTGCAGAGGGGCATATAAGTAATTATACTTGAAGGCCTACTTGAAGCCCAACATCAAGGTAAATCAAGGTAAATATCTGGATCTGGATGTGTACGATGCAGGGCCCTACTGCCACTGGGCATAAACGCATTGGTAGAGACAGGGCGCGGGGGGCTCTGTCAATGGCCTTTCTGATTAAATGTGCTGGTTGATGTAGAGTTTATGGTGTTTTCGTCCAAGTGGTTCCACTCAATGATGGTAGTAGATAGAAAGAATGAGCTCCTGCAGTATTCAGTTTGTGCTCTGGGCCGGGTTGTAGCATTTGCTGTTGTTTGTCACTTGTCTGTCTATGATATTTGAGGTATTGTCTTGCACGGATACATCGTTTTGATTTGATTGGTTGAGCAAAGTTTTGAATTGGGAGAGCTGGCACCAACCCCCTGACCACTTTGAAGAAGAGGGTGAGTTTGAGGTTTTTTCTTCTTTCCTTTAGGCTAGGGAGATGGAGCTCGACACGCTTGTTAACGTGTTTCTCCCACTTCAAGTCCTCTGAGATTGTGACTCCCAGGTAACGGATGTCTTGGACATATTTCAGGATGTGGCCACTAAGTTGGTAGAAGAAGGAAGACTTGCTGCAGATGCTCATGGTATAGCACATCTTTGTGTTAAAACACATGCCCCACTTCTTTGGCCAGGCATCTAGCCTAGGGCTGCAAGATCATCTTGTAGGATGTGATGGTCTTGTTGCTTCCCGATTTGGCGGTAGAGGAGGCAGTCATCTGCGAACAGTCTAACTTGTGACGCGACGGTTGTTGCGCTGAGATAACATCTGGCTCCTCTAACCGCCTCTATGTTGACAAATGTCAGTTTTATTAAAGAATGACCCATACTAGATGGTTATTTAACTGTTTAGAGTAGGCCAAGACAATTTGAGAATAACATTTTGAAGTAGACCTATACCCATGAGGACCTATAATTAATAACATGCTATTCATGATGTATTTACAGTAGTGCCACAAGGGAGAAGGCACTTACGAGAAGAAAAACAAATTATATTTTCTGTGACTATGTCACAATCCACTGACCAAACTGCCAATTTGAGATTTGGTGATCCAATATTTCAAACATTCATAATTTTCTTATTATATTGGTCCAATTTATTTCAAACTCTCACCATTTTATTTATAAAATCTTAATAATATTGTTCTGCTTTCATACAAATGAACTTATTACAAGGGTTGGATCTACTTGGATGGCCCTTTTAATTAGTTCTAAATTCATATAAGATGTTTATACAAATGCAAAACAAATTCATAATTTGATCATAGATCTGCATGTACTTATATTTCCCCTCTCCTCTTTTCCAGAGTCAATGTAAATACAGACTTAATAGTCTCTGGAACAGCAGTTTTGAAGAAACTTGGAATAGACTCTTCGGGTCGAGCCATTGACAATGCAGTCATTGAATCTTTGGAGGAGCTGGAGCAAACTTTCGCATTTTCTCTCAAAAACGGTGCAGCCATTGAGAGAATATTTTCACAGAGCAAAGACTTTGAGAAGGTAGTACAGGCAGCAGATAGCCTGGATGAAAAACAGGTAAATATGTATCTAGGCCCCCTTACACAAAGCTTAGCAAGTGATGTACACTTTATTTTTGCAATTGATTGCATTGATCACTATGTACAATCAATCGCAAAAATCAATCGTACAATCAATGACTAAGTTTTGTGTTACAGGGCTCCATCTGAAAATGTTATTATTTTACATATGGTAATCAAATAAAATTATGAATGTCATGGTCACTGCTATTGACAAATATTTATCGAAATCATAGAGAAATTTGTAAACAGTAAATACATATTTACAGATGTACAGATACTATAAACCTTTTCATCTTGTACTCATCCCATTTTAGTTTGTATTGTTTGATTTCAGGTTTCTGTTCATTCTTGCATTTTATTCCAATGATTACAAGGAAAAAAAAATCTTCATTATGTCCATATTTTAGGCCAAATTCTCTAAAATTTGTTTAACATTCAGCAGGAACTTTTGACTATCTTTCAAAACAGAAGAAAAAAATACTGAAAGTAAAATTAATGTCTATTGAATAGACTTCACTAGTCATTTTGCTAAAGCATAGATTATGTATGTAATAGAGGTTGAATCTAATAAAAATAAAAGACAAATGTTATATAAAGTAAAGACATTTCGTGCAATAATGGTGCAGTAATTCAGCCCAACCAGTGGTTTATTCTATTAATATTTTTTATTTTATTCCATATATGTATCCTTTTCTGATTGCTGTTTCTTCAGTACTTTGTTGGTGGGAATGCTGCACTGGCAGGACTCAAAATGGCTGACACATGGAAAGGACTAGAGGTGAGAACCACTTCACATATGACTCCTTCTTTGGGTTGTACAACACATGCTCAGGAGTCAAATTACTCCACGCTCAATAGCCTACACTGACTGAAGTCTACTCTTAACTTCAACAACCCTCTACCAAACTGTTGAAACACTTGAAAAACTTGACTTAAAAACCCAATTCTACCCTAATCCTAACCCTAACCCTATATTTTTTATGAGATATATAGCCTGAGCAATTTTCACTGGAGCGTATGGTGAAATGCCCTTCATTAATTCCTCTTTAGTTTCAATTTGAAGGGTCCAATAAGATATGGATCTGAAAGTTGATGAATGAAAGACTTTTTTCTGATTTCTGTTAACTTCTATAATTTATAAATGAATTAGCAATCATGTGCTGAATGATCTAGATATGAAAGTGCAAGAAAATTGATAATATGGTCATGAACGATTTTAAGGTTTGGTTATTGTCTCCATACTTTAACTAGCATATTACATCTGTTTGAATACTTCTTGCCTCAAGTAGACGATATGATCTCTAGGTCACTCCTGTGATCATTAAAATGTTTTGCTTCCAGGAGTAGATTTACAAACATTTTAATAATTTAATTCATAAGATTTAAAGATAAAGTTGAGTTCTGATCATGCCATTGCATTGTGAAAGAAACAGTGTGGAATCATTCAGAAAAAGTTTATCATGTAGCATAATATGTATTGGTGTTTGATTCAAGGTTCTGGAGTCATCAAAATGATAAGAAATTTGGCCCAGTCTTGGTAAAGTAACAAGCACTGTACACAGAAAGATGTATACAACTACACAAACATGTGGCATAAAAATCGGGCCTCATTTTTAAGCTGTTACTTGTCATATCTTGAATATGAAGGCATTTGAAGAGCCATGCTTTTCAGGGAACATTTTTCCTCTGATGTTCTTCCACACTTGTATAATAACAATGATAACGCTCACAAATTATTTTTCTCCTCTCCCCAGAACTGAACCTTCTCCTTAAGTTTACTAAAGAATCTGATTACTCATAGTATTTATCTTGGTTTCTCTTGGAATTCTCCTTTTGCTCAACAGGTGCTGCTAATTGGCCCTTGTGGTCCTCGAGTTAGAGCACTCCTCCCTCCAAACATCATTGTCCCAAAGCCAAGTTACAAGGAAACGGATGAAGTACACCTCATCATGGAGTTCAAACGCAATGAGAGGTGGGGCGACTACCAGGCAAAGGTCGCGACACGGTTCATCTCATCTTATGATGTGTCCAATACGGAGATGAGCGCCCTCTCAGAGTTCTCCAGGAGTGTGACCGGTGAGATCTACCTGGATGATGATTATAAAGAAGACACTGTACATTTAGGAATATCATTCAACAAAGACATACCAAAACTTCATTCCCGAATTCAAGCAGGCAGTCACAGCTCCATGTGGGCTCTCTTTGTGCCTTTAATCCCCAGTTGGTGTCTACATTGTTTGGTTTTAGCTTTCTAGTTTATGTACATGTACATGTGAAACAGAACAGAATAAGACTTTAAGTTAGGGTTCAGAGTCTAAACATATTTTAGCGAGAATTTGATTCAGTAAGGTAAAACAAAGGTGATCAATATGCAGTTAGCAATCTTATAAATATTTGTGAATATGTTAATGATTGCACACATGCAGTAACATTTTGATGAATGGGAGCAAAATAATGTACACCAAGCATGCTAATGTTGACACATTTTATGTTCAAGTTTTTCTTGTTGCGTTTTTGTTTGGTTGGGATGAGAGGGGTTAATAGATAAGTATCTAGAAAGTATGTGAAACCTCACCATAATAGCTCCAACCCATTCCTATTTTTGAAGAATAATTTCTATTTGGAATTTTTTGGATACCTACTGACTAATGTAATTAGCTCTAGATTCTCCTCTTTTTTCTTTTTTTGTAAAGCTAAAATACATACAAATACATTGTATTCCCAATTTTGCTGCAATGTATTCTTAATTTTTGCTGTGGAAGGTTGGCAGCTAGACCATGACACTGGAGACTCCTTCCCATGTAAATTTAAGATTAGATTATTCAGTGCTTTACTTTTTCTTTTATTCTCCGGAAGAATTGCCATGTGAGTCTTGGGATGCTATTAAAGTTGCACTGTACTAAGTTCCCCTTTCACTAACGTCACTTCCTCTCTATGTTGTTCATTAAAAAAGACTTTTCACCAGACGCTGTGTTCTTCTCTGGCCTTCATCTGCTGGATGGCCAGCCAGGAGTGAAGAAAGAAGAGAAGATGGCTGCTCTTAATCAAGAGTTGTCTCGTCTGCCATCAGACCTACCCATTCATCTAGAGCTGGCTAGCATGGCAGATCCTGAGTTGATCAAAGGCATATATACACAGGTCAGTAGTGTGATGGGAATATGAAGGGATCATACACTCTGTTAAAGGTAGTGTATCCCTTTTGCAGCCAACATCAAATTCTGTAGAACTTTGCAGGAATCATGAATATGTCACATACATGTATGTCCTGTCTGTGAAATTTAAATGTTAGCAGTGTCCTAGTATTGAAATTATGCAAGTAAACCTGTTCAATTTCTAGACTTCACTGTCAGACACTATTGAGTGTAACCTATCAATAGCCCACTTCTTGTAATGGCCAAAATTAAGCTGGTTGAATCTTTGCGCAGCACAAAATGTACGACCATTCGGTACAAGGGTCTGAAATCAGACTATTTAATTAAACGAGCACTTGCTAGAATTGATTTGAGAACCAATGGTCGTTATTTTCCCACAAAAAGACATTTTCAAGCCCTTCTGTCTTGAGGGAAGTTCTATATTAGTATTATCGTTCAAATGCTATTGGAATTTAGCCTTTTCATTTTTTGTCCTACAAATAGGACATACTACCTTTAAGAGCCAGTGGGACTTTAATTCAATTATGAGTTTATGCCCTTCTTACTCTTAACATACAGTACTATCATACAAGCATGTTTAATTGGGAGGTGATCCAACAATTTGCTCCAGTGACATATTCTGCAGGCTTTATGTGATCAAATGGGGTAGTTGTCCAGGGGCTGGTGATCAGGGTGTATGCAAGTAGTCGTCATGTAACAAACAAAATCTGTGCGCTACATGTATTTGGAACAAATTGCCTGTTCAGGGCAAGAAGGGTGTTAACATGAAAGAAGTCCCTTCTAGCTCTAAACAGACATACCGGTAATCATTGTAGTAGGCTTGGGCGGTTCCCTTGTTGATGAGAACCGACTCCGGTTCCCACTCTTGGCCTCGGTTCCAAGTGGAATCGACTCCCGCTGGCTGCCAGATACAGTACATGTAATTTAAGCCACAATGCTGTCAAGGCAAGGCCACACACACACACCAGGGAGGTGTTTACACACTGTACGTTATGTACTGTGCATGTCGGCTCCACTCAGCAGTGGCACTGATAGCAACAGATGATTTTCTGTGATATTTTTTTGGAAAACTTTACTTTGAAAAATGAGTATCAAAAGTATGACTGTATGTGTGACTTGTGTGTGTAAATTGGTGTTGTGTTTATATCTGTTTCGTCTCATGATATCTATACAATTTCATGCAAACAATAAAGAAGATCAAAGTGCAGACCTTGGCTTTATAAACAGTTATGAAATGATTTATTTTACTACTTTCAATCAAAACGAGAAAAAACATGACCACTGCTAATAAAGTAATTAATTATTTAATAACTCATGGCAACTTGGCAACAATGTAAACAAACAAAAACATGTTAGGTCTATTTTAAATTCTAAACTTCAACGTAGAATGATGGAATAATCAACTCGTACTTACTCTGCTAAAATGTAAGATATGCAGAACAATTATTTCCACTAAAAATACGGTAAACAATCCATTATCAGAGTAAGAAGTCGTCATGTAAAACCAGGGCTTGTAATAAATGGATTCCGCATCTAAGAGGGCCCTTTGAAGCAGTCCGCTGCACCGAGAGTCTTTTTTCCCCCTATCATAATCCCCTTAATTCCCCACCCGGACCGCACAGCTCGTAAATCTCACTCCCGAAACTGAGTGACATAGGGCTCGCGAAATGCATTGTTGGAAATACACATCGGCTGCTAACAACAAAAATAGCGCCGTACAGTAAGGGAAGAGTATTTGGTAGGCGACGATTTAGACTTTCTGACTGATTTTGAGGAAGATTTGATTCTTGAGCCTGGTTTATGGGAAGTTGGAGACCAATACAAGTTATGCACGTGTGAAATTCCATCAACGGAAAATCTTATTCGTTGCAGCGAACCAGAATGTACGGTTTCATCGTGAATGCGATATGCGTAGGCCACTCCAGCAAAGCATAGATAGTTGATACTAATGCGTATTGACTACTAGCACTGCAGTACGTGTAAATAGGCAGCATTTGAATACATGAATAGTCAATACACTCACAACATACAAATGCACATAATTATTCCGATGCGATTGATCGGCAAGTTTGACAGTAGACTCACAATTTTAATTTTTAAATTATTCTTTCTAACATTGGAAAGTTTAACAAATTATATTTTAATGCTCTTTAGGTATCATCAATCGTCACTAAAGTACTGCCTTTGAATGAAATCAGTTGAGTTTTGTACAGTGGTGTTTGAAATGTTGATAATCAATAGCACAACTTTTAATACACGGCCAGGTTAGTAATGCAGCTGCAGCTATGTGTGTTAATACCACCAACAACATCCAGCATGTACAGCCCAGCGAGCACGGCGGCTTTCGCGTCGCCGGCCCGTACTCGGGGTGAAAAGTGGTGATGAATTGACAACTTCTAACCCTCATTAAACCAAATGCGCAAATATATAACACAATTTCATTTAGTTATTTTAAGAGATAAACTTATGGACTACCTTCCTAGCTATGTAAAAATTTCGGAAACTTTCGGAAAATGTCAATAATTAGAAGAGAACGTGATGATGATGAGAAACTTGCATTCACTCTAACTCACGATTTCCTTGGTCGATTTCGCTGGTTCAGATGGGTACGTCTTCAGTAGAGTTATCCGAGCACAGCGAAAGCATTTGATAACCAATAGAAGGTTGCTTTGTGCCATAAGTTGTTGATTGTGTGTTTTTTATATTATAGCTATATACATCTTCAATCAGTATGACGTCATTTTCTCGGTGACTCGCATGGCTTCAAAGCCTTCTTTTTACGACCAAGTGTTTGGAGAGCTTAGGGAAGCAGGCCGCGTTGCGTAACACTTCGTAACATTTGGATCGCCAGAGGGCATCTGTGGTCTGATAAGGGCGGCTGTTGATGGATTTAATGGCTGAATAGGGTTACATTACTTGATGTTAAGCCAAGTTAATCTTGAATATCTTTCCCTCGGGAAATTCTTTCGAGACATTTAAACTAACATACCCTGGTAAAACTAAAGATTCTGATTACCTGCCTAAAATAAATGAAATATATCCGAAACATGCCTGGCCCGCTGGCTCTCCTCCCAGGGACCTATCTTTATCTAAGAGCTAAGTGTAAATAACTCATGCTCACATGGCCGCCCGCCCAATGCCACACAAGCACTTTAATGACCCCAGCTCCAGCGCGTGGCACCTCATTCTCATGGTTACTACTAACCACGTGCTTTCTAAACAACAGATAACAGCGCTAGATCGTGGTTTCTGAATAACTAGTCTGCATTTTCAGCCACTATTAGAGATGGCGCTAATGCCACAGCGAGAGGGGACACTTGGCTTGCCTGACTTATTCTTGTTTAAATACCCCCCAAAAGAACACAAGACAGAGAGATGTAGATCTGCAAAACTTATTCTTGAGACAAAAATAATAACAGAAGGAATGCGAGAGGGGTAGAGAAAGGGAGAAGGGGAGATGTTGACCTGCCACATTTATTCTTGTGAGGGAAAAAAAAATAACTGAAGGACAAGAGATAGGGGGTGGGGGAATGTACATGTAAATTGTAGACCTGTCAAACTTATTTTTAAGAAGAAAAAAACCCGATGAGGAGAATTCAAGGGAGAGAAAGGAGGAGGAAATTGTGAGTTGTGTGATTTAGTTTATTTGAGGAAGAAAACTAAACGTCTGATGTCTAGGGGAAGGGGAGACTAGGGATAGAGAGAAAGAGAGAGTGTAAACACATATCACATAAATCAGTTTGCGCACGAGAGAAAACATGAATCAACTTGTTGATCAGTATCACACAGGCTCCAATAGGAGAGAAAATGGGGCCATTGTTCCAACACTCTTGCGCATTCACCAAAGGTCAAACGTTCAGCTGGGGGGGGGGGGGGGGGGGCAGTTAGCACACACACCTCACTCTAATGCACAGTACTACGAAGGAGGTATACACACACACATGTGTGTATCAAAATCACATGCTGCTAGTGCGCCCATCGCTCGCATGCATTCTGCTTTGACAGAGCTGATTTTGTTCATTCTCTGTGCTGTGGAGTCGACTCTTATCTTGGAACCGAGACTCCTTTTCTCGGAACCGACGTGCTCGAGTAATCGACTCTCTAGAGATTGGAGTCGACTCCTCGGCTCTGGATTTCAGAATCGGTTAGAGTCGGGTACTCGGCTCTCGCTCCCAAGCCTACATTGTAGGCTCTACCTCTTTTACTTTCATAATTCTATTAACACCCTTATTGCAATGATATCAATACATTCTGATATAAAGAAGGGAATATTTCACAATTTGAATAATTAAAAAAAAGAAAATTGTTGATGTGTATGTGTGTGTGTCAAGAAAAAATGTGAAATATTTGAGGGGGCAAACTGATAAGAGTTTCTTTAGAATCATTCCAGGTTCTTGTTCATTAAGTATACATATTTGCGAATATTATCCTTTCATAAACCATAATTGATAACTAAAAATGTGTATACAGTGTATGCCATTTTCGCACAATCTATTCAGTATTACTTCAGCTGAGAAATGGCTTTAACTGTGACCTTTGATTCTCTTTCAGGTTCTGTCATCAGTTCATTCCCTTGGCCTGAATGAGCAGGAGCTGAGCTTCATGTCATCTGTCAACTCCGGTCCTCACCCTGAGGTCTACATCAGGGATGGCTATCCTGAGGTGGGTGCCGTAGCCGATATCCTCTACTGGATCTTGACCTCTACGCAACAGGGTTCCTGGCTCACCAAGGCTGACAAGACCAACGCAGCAGGATGGTCCTCCACACTTACCAGGGTGCACTTCCACAGTCTTGCGTTTCACATCGTGGCTACGATGAATGGCACATGGATCAACAATGCAGCAGCCGTGTCGGCCGGAGCAAGGATAGCCGGACGGCAGGCATGCGATGATGGCAGGATTGTAGACGAGAAAGTAGAGCTACGTGTCCCACAAGCATTCGCCTTGTCTATTAACCATGCTCCCCTCAGGCATAGGATAGTCAGCATTGATCCTCAAGACCCGGTTATATCATGGACAAGAGATAACATTCAATTTCATTTTACACCAGTTTTAGTTTGTAAAAATCCTGTGAAAACTGTTGGACTTGGGGATGCTATTTCATCGACAGGGTTCTTGTTTTCTCAGATGGTCTCATCAAGCTGATAAATGTGTACTTTTAGATTTAAATGCTATAGAATAAACCATCTATCTTAAGACTGCTGAGAAGTTGCTAAATGACCAATGCAAAATATAAAAGGAAATATCTTAGCTTCTAAGATCACACATAAGCTATTAGTGCTGTAGCCTAACCGCCAAACCGAACGAAAGTTCGCTGAAAATGTCACTCCGAACGGAACAGAACCAAACAATATTATCATGTTCGGCAGTTTGGTAAAATTGATAAACATGTTCTGCAACAGATAGTTCATCATTTCATAAATTCATACTGAAAATAAGTATAGGTTGTAGACCTGCTTTTTAAAACGTAATTTTGTTTGTTGTTAGATCAAAAAGTGACTTGTCACATGAATTTGCTAACACCCCTGTTTCATTTTGGTTTTAAAATTCTTCTGGACAACAGAGATAGTTCAAATTGTCATTAGACTCATTAGATAAACAAGGGCTTTGTCATGTAATTCGACACACCTCCAAATTTTATTTCAAAGTTCAAAATATACAGGACGGCCCAATGTACATGTACCTTACATGCCATGAGAAGTTGCACATGGACATAGTGATGCAAATTTGCCATACAAGAACCAAACCATTATTCACGAAAAAATTCTTAACCTGGCTGAACCAAAATCGAACCCGAACATTACAGTTGAGTTACAGCACTAAAAGCTATCAAATTGTGTACTTTAGAATAATTTTTCATGTACTCAGTAGAAGGGTTTGAACATACAGTTTTTTTCTAACATTTCTAAACTTATTAGTTTTAACAAGAATGCTGAATTGCTAAATTCTGTTTAAAATGAAAAATAGTTTTGTGGATCATTCTTTGTATGTTAGTTTTGAACATTTTCATATTAGAAATATCTCCTGAAAAGGATTGCTCTTCAAATTTCCATAGTCAAATTATATTGTAATGGTTAAACATGGTAATGCATAGTTTTGTTAATGGACATGCCATATTTCTGCATTTAATCACACTCTTTTGCTTAGCACAAGACACACTACTGACAAAATTGTTACAAAATCTATATATCTTTAGATGATAAAAATGTAGGTAAATTACTCTGGCTTTAACAATTTCTTAGTTGTGTCAATATAGATGGCAATATGTATATTTTGTCAAGATATATAGAAAATCTACTTTTTAATGAAAATTTATAATTATTAATCATTAATAAGATTTTAGTTTATAAAAAGAATTGGACATGAGTAAAAGTGGACATCTTTTCTAATATATTTTTTTCTTCTTCAGATTCAGATATAGAGCATATTAAAATCTTTAATTTTGCCATCATGCTTCCAATTTTAATGTACATTCATCCCAACATCCATTTATACCAAACACACTTGCCCGAATTCACAAAGGAGGTTTATGTGCGTCATATGACGCGTTTCGATGCGTTTCAGACCAAGGTTCAGACAATACGTGTCATATGAGACACATAAACCTCCTTTGTGATTTCGGGCCACCGTGATTATATATTCTGTGTGTACAATGGGATTGTGGCCAAAGAGACCAACCTTTATTAAATACTAAGCTTCAAGTTATTTCTTTTTTTGATTCCCTTGGGTGCACTGTACAGTTTTCTATTTTGGGGAAACTTGTAACTTGTAAGCGTGAAAGATAAAACTGCATTGTAGTTATCAAAGTCATGGATTTGACAATAGTTTTAGATCTCAGACCATGATGGTCATAATAAAAAAACTGTCTTCCAAATAGCTTTGAACGCTTTGCACGGACACATAAATATTTTGATAATTGTTCAATCATGTATTTCTTGATAAAATGCAGTATAGTATGACATATATGTACATGTATATGTAAGTGTAATGTGCTTCATATTTCTGTCTTTTCATATTTAACACAGACATAATTGCACACAAGCATTATGAGCTGCAAATATTTTCCATGCCCACTTTCCATTCATTTCATTTATTTATTTGATCATGGTAACTCACTGCAGCCTCAACACTGAGCAGTCTTTCAGAGAGTCCAGGGACATTTATGTGTTAAAAAATGCGATGGTTTCTTGCATCGTGTGTGAACAATCCTTTAAGGAACATGTATGTCCAATGATAAGGATTGAGGGCATTCCCACTGCAAGCAAAAACACAGGGTTTTTCTCACATTTCAGGGTTTCATTTTGGGCAAGAGTGGTATAAATGTCTTCTTCTTTTTGTTCAATTATATACTGGTAATGATGCACATCACCCATCTATTAGAGCAAGAGTTAAAATGTCTGAAATTAGAGGAAACCCTTAGTGTGTTAGGTTTGTTTTTTTCCTTTTCAATTTCATTCTGAATAATCTATGCTGCATTTACATTTATATAATTTTTGAACACATGTTTTTAAAAAGCCAGTTTATTTGCTTATGCATGAAATATTCTGATTTCCTTTGCAAGGTAATGCAGTAGAATGAAAAGCTAGGCTGAAATAAGCAATGTTACATGCTTATTTGTTTGCAACTTTTACAGTTTGAATAATTGCTCCTTACTATTGCCTCAGTACTGGCTTCTTTCTGAAATTATGAATAAAAGATATTTGCAGTTAAAAGCAAAAAAGGAATCTAGTAACTTGCTATTTTTTTCTTTCTAGATAGCGGAACATCGTTTAATGGCCTTTGCGATAGTTTAGAAGCATAATATTTGCGATCTATTTTAAGTTGAAAATTATGATTTAGTTCTTGTATTTGATACAAATATATTGTGCCTTTGCATGAAAGGATTTTCTTTAATCATTTTGTGCAATTTGTATTTAATAAGAAATAGACATCCTCATTATTGCTCTCTGTGTAGGGACACATGAATCCCTCTCCTGTCATTTCTGTATGATGACTTTTTTTGAAAGTGTACTTCAGATGTTGTTCTGGGATTTTCAAGAGTTAAGACTTTTTACAGTTTTGATAAACTGACCCCAGAGAGTAACATATCTGTCTGTGTTATTAGAACTACATGGTTATTTCTTAACTACCCTGTTATGAACAGAAAGCGTATAAGACATATATTACAATAATATCAAATATATAATAATAATAATGAACGTTATTTGTATAGCGCATATCACTAACACAAAGAAAGTTCCTATATGCCATTTTAGTGTCCGTCAAGAAAAGAAACGGCTCTCTGAAATCTCAAAATCTCAATGGAAGTTGTGGACCTAAAAACTAGTTAGTAACTCTATGACATCGTATGTGGAGTAAGCATATTCACAATGACTTTGCATTAATTAAGCATGGCTCATCGCCTCGGCTACATAGGCGAGCAGATCAGGTTTACATGTTATGTCACCACTGTAAATCAGGGAAATTTGACCCTTGTTGACACGTAATTTAGAGGGGTACTGAAAATTAGGTTTTAACTTCCATTTGTGCAATATTGAGAGGGAAAACGTGTTTTATTTTACTCCACGATCATTCAGCTTTCCATTGATGCTAACTTGTATTTAATCGGCTAAGGTCTAGAAGGGTTATTAACTTTTCTTGTTCTTCTTTATTTCTTCAATTGTCAGGATTCGAATTGCATACATAATGTGTTGCTAGGTGCATTCTGACTATTATTCGTGACAGGTGAATGGAATAATTTGTACTTCACAAAAAAATATGCATTAAATTTGGTTGCATTACGAAAATGACCTATTCCTACTAGTTTTTTTTATTATGAGTATATAGGCCGGGACTGCCCCGCTTTAATGGATACTGGCTCATGTCATTCCTCTGCACATAAGTGGGGGAACTATAAGTGGGGGCCTATTTCATTAACATTCATTCCTCGCATTTTGGAAAGACTAATGATTCCTTACTCACATACCTTACCTTACCCTCCCCCCCCCCCCCACCCCATCCCTGTGAGCAAAAAAGAAACAAACTGTGTTGGGGCCTAATTTTTTGGCCAGGGCCAGGCCCCCCTGGATCCGCCCCTGAGGTATAGTTTAGCCAGTAGATACATTAGAGGTGGTAGAGCAGGTAGAGGTATAGTAGAGCCAGTATAGATATTCGAGGTAATGGCTATACTAGGGCCAGTGTAGACCTAGATCAAGTATATATAGACTTAAATTAATCCCTTCCTAGACCTATAGTGGCGTAATTAAACCAGGGGCGGATCCAGGGGGGGGGGGGGGGTAAGGCCTACATCCTCGTCCCTTCCGACAACAAAAAAGTCTGCATTTTGCTGTATATAAAAAAAAGAAGTGCATTACAGCTAGCCCTTGGTCTTTCATTCAGTTAGGGAGTTATGTAGCGACCGTTGCTAAGCTTAAAATATAGGTACCGGTAGATCTTTTGATCTCACAGGCAAAACAAAGTCTGAGCTTGATATCATTGTAATTATTCACCCTTTTTCTCTCTTCTTTCTCTCTTCTTTCTCTCTTCTTTCTCCTTTTTGATTATTTTTAGAGGCCTTTTAATAGTTTATAGATCTTCACCTAAATTTGCATCATAAATTAGCACTTTCGAGCCGTTTTCCTCTTTTCTTTCATTCTCTCCCTTGATTCCTATCACTACCCTTTCCTTTTCTCTCTCTCTCTTTTTTTTTGGGGGGGGGGGGGGGGTGGGGGGCTTACTCTACGCCATGCTGCCAGACCAATTTCTTGGTGTATAATTTAAAAAAGATACAACAGAAATCAAAACAAACCTGATAAACAAAGTATGCATGATAATAATAATAATTAAAGAGAAATAAAAGGCTAAATGAAAACAAATGATGTAGCGACTTATCCATAATAATCTATAATTTGTTCTAATTAAGTTTTCGCACACCTGCTCACATTGTAACGGCGGCGGGCCTATATTTGTGTTTCATACTGTTTTTAAAAGTATTACATGTATTTATCGTGGGACATCGAGAAATCTGATGTTCGCCCAGTAGCTTTTTTGTATTTCGATTTTTTTTTTGGTGAATTAAATATCTCAGCAGGGATATCATAAACCCATCCTATATTTCCCACACCGCGCGCCGCGGTGCATGCAAGGAACTATTAGAAGTCTGCATTTTAGACTACTAATTGCTACAAGAAATTAGCGAGAGCGCATGCTCAGTTACCTTAACAACAGACGGCTTCCGTAGTCACTGAGTGTGTGATCAATATTCCGAATATTTAGCAATCTCTAACTAATGCCTTGAGAGGAATGCCGGTAAAATCAATAAAGACCAAAGGGGTAATGTATTCATTGTTTCCTTAACTTTTATTTACAAATATTTATATGTACGAGAAAGATTGAAACTTCGTTTGTTATACCCACTTTTACGTCGACAACTTTCGAGGACAAGTGCAGCAGCGCAGCCATGCCATTGCCAACGCACAGCACGGGCAGCCGCCGTTGTTAGCGCGAAGGCTTCTCGCCTCGGCCTTGCCTGGAGCTCAGTGAGCTGGAGAGAGAGTATGATCTTGGCAACCTCGTACCTCCGGCCTAACATTTCGACATTATCGCTATGGATATGCCTATGGACCTGCCTCGGCACCCAGGCCATAAACCACACCCCACCTAAGTATTAATTATTATAACTAGAGTCTAAGGGCAGGCAGTAAGGGCCAAGGCTAGCTTGAAATGGGTGTTCAATTCAGTGACAGTGCACAAAGAACTTGCGCATTGACCGCTGTACTACCTGTAGATCTAGGGTGTTGAGTATAAAGAACAAAAAAACAAAAGAAATGGAAGTGCTCACTTCCGTTGAGCAAAAAAATTCCATACGATAGTCTACGACTACGCTGGTGCATTTTACATGTCTGGCGGGAGGTTTTTTCATAAACCGGGAGATTGCGGGAGAGCAGAGGGAAGGGCGTGGACGTGGCGGAAATCTCCCGCTATGACTCACAAGCTGGTGGGACGGCGAGAGAGCGTGGTGGCGGGAGTGTTGACAGCCCTGAATATTAAGTCGCACCACAAGATTTTGACACGTCCTGCTTTAAACAGGTGACGCACTTCACACATACATGTAACTGACACACACACGGCATTGCAAACACATAATATAGATCTAGAAAACTCAACGAACATCTCACAATAAATTTCCAGTTTGTACCTTTAATATGACAAAAATGAGAATTGTTCAAACTTTAAAAATAGGTACCGGTAAGTAAAACTTAAACTTAAGTGAAATACTTACGTGTAAAAATCATAACAAAAAGAGGGTTTGACTGAAATATCATAATTTTGGTATAGAAAAAAACAAAAATCGCAAGCTTGCTCGTCGCACAAATATCTCATAGCATTTAGTGAATGCAGAACAGCGATAGCCAATCTGAAGGCTCCACGTCGTCTAGGCTAGGCGCCAACTTATGAAAATGAGGCTGAGATCAGATGAACGATCTGTGCATGCGCTAATTGTAAGCTAAAGTTCTACGTGCAGTGTGACATCCATTTCTTGATTTAAAAGTAATTTTCTCCATTTAGACTATTTCATTTTTTTCCATTTAGACTCTCATCTCTAGATTATTTCATTTTTTTCATGTGGTATTCTTTTTTATCTTACAGGGGTCCACCCAAGGCGGAAGCCAGGCAGGTGGAGCTAGTACCCTGAAGGTTAATAAAGCTAGAGCACCAGTCAAAGGCAAGAAGGTGAGTGTCGTAAGATGTGTGTGAGAGAGAGAGAGAGAGAGAGAGAGATAGACAGACAGACATATAGACAGAGGGGAGGAAAGATGTGTTTTGAATGTTCAGCATATGAGCGAGTTAACTTTCCCTTCCCAAAGATTTTGGGGGAACTGGCAAATTCGACCGATTGTTTTCAAGGGTATGAATGAAATGACTGTCTCTGTTGTATAGCGTTGAGAAAATGTTATTTTTTTCAGCTGATCAGCTAGCCCTTGACACAGAAACAGTCCAAGCAGTGGAATAGGTATTGGATAGTGTAAACCACATGACCCTTTAGATATTTTTGGCCATCAAAGGAATGAAGGATATAATTCTGTGTCTAATATTCATTGGCTAGTATGATATTCAAAAAACAAGATTCATAGTTTTTGGCTGTGTTTTTTTGTTGTAATATAGAATGATTACTATTTGAGATTAATTTTAAAAGTGACATATCAATTTTTGCAAGGCTAACTGTATGCATGATACTGTTGCAAGTACCTTTCTACCTTTGATTGTAATCTCTCTCTTAATGCAAAGCTGTCACAAGTTGACTTTCAAAATTTAAGTGTTTATATATGGTGTATGTTCATTTCAGCATGTTGAATATTTCATCAATTGATTTTTGATGATTTCTTTTAATTTTTAGATGGTTTATGTGATTACAGAACTTGTGTGTTACAGTGTAACATCCATAACAGATTGACTGTCAATGAGTAGTATTATTGCCAATGATTATTTCACATGTATCATCTTTATTCACACTCAGGATGATGATGATGCCACAGAGGCTGGAGAACATGGTGGTGAGGAGTGGATGCAGGTAGGTTTCATTTCCTTTTTTAGTGGAAGAAAACGCCCCTTTTTTTTGTACTTTCATCATATTTTTTTTTTATAGCGCTTTTTTCAAAACTTATTTTGGTTAACTATCCACAATTAAGATTTGATGATGTTATTTCTAGTGTTTTTTGTATGAATAGGGTTGCAGCTTTTCTGTAGTGATGCTATATAATGGTTTATTTTCTTCTGTTGTTTAATTACAACCATTGAAAGTGAAATTGTACCCTCCCCCTTCCCCCTCCCCCCCCCCTCTTTTAGTTATTTTTAAAAATATACCTGTAAAGTTATATATATTTTTGTTTTGTTTTGTTGGGGGAGGGGGGGGGGGGGGGGTGTTAAAATTGATGTTGAACACAGTATACAATCTTGATGTAGTATTTATTAATCTCTCCTTCATAATGCAGATATATACAGTCTCATAGTGTTTGTCATGATATGTATTGTATTCCTTGGCATTTCTTCTCATTTTTGTCTCCATCTCTCCACAGACAAAGTCTTTGATAAAGCCTGATGATCAGCTGGAGTTAAATGAAGTGGTAAGTTTATGTATGGATTGTTTAGGGTGATCCAATCCCTGTCTTAACCTCATTTGCCAACTGCAAGACATGCTGCATGAGAGGTGTACAAACATTTCAGCAAGTAAAGTGCTTGAGATTGCAAAAATAGTTTTTGAAACATAAATGTAGCATATTTATCTGTTTCTATTGGTGAGGAATTCCTCACCCAAGTATATCAACCCAAGTAAAACCTAAACAAAGTTGAACCTTGTATGCATTAAAAGGCTGATGATTGACTGTAACTATACTGGGTTGAAACGTACAAAATCTTAAGTAGCTATATATACAGATGAATCCTCTGAATGGATTTTTAGATTCATGTTACATATAGGAACAGACATGCTTATCAGTACGCTGAGATTTTATTTATATGATGCATCAAACAGTGTGCCACAGCACAATAATGTTATTTGTCTTAATTCAAAAATTATTCATACGTCAAAGGTTATACCTCAAGGTACAATTTTATCAAAGTTAGTGATTTTACTGAAAGTACAGACGATGTTATGACCATCGATTTGTTCATGCCTCATGTTTTCTGTCCTTAACTTGATCTAAAACAGGAGCTGAAGGAAGAATTCACCAGGATTCTGACAGCCAACAATCCTCATGCTCCACAGAATATTGTCAGGTACAGCTTCAAGGTAAGTGTGTGTGTATTGGGTTTTTACAGACGTGTATCAATCAGATATGATTATTTACGTCTGGGGACCGACCTTTAAACGTCACCATCCGAAAGACGTGACTCAGTTTAGAACCTGCGTCCTCGTCTGAATCAGTTTGTCACTTCCATTGTTAGCTGGATTACAGGCGCACGCCACAACGCCTAGTCAAATTTCTCAATTTGTTAAAATGGCACTGCATGAACTCAAAATAACTATTGATGAACTATTGATTTATTGATTTATTTCCGATATTTAGACAGGGCGACATCTAAAACATGTTTTTGTGATTACTTTACTTTATATTGCTTGTTTGTATTCCAGGATAATTCTTTCAAGCAGACGTCCCATGTTGATCAACTAGCCATCCATTTCTCACTGGATGGTAACATGATCCACAAAGACTCCGATGAAGCTAGGAGACAGCAACAGAAACATGGTGCTTCTGAAGGTAAAATGCCAGGCATATTTAAGACAGAAATTAATATTGTATGTACAAGTAGGTAGCCTTAAGGCTCATTCTCAAGTGATGCGGTTATCTGCCTTTAAAAAAAAATAAAGTGACATAAGTGGTCACTTATGAGTCATTTTCCTGAAACAAAACATTACCAAATCAGGGTTCTATTATCATTATTAGCCTACAGAGACTTACTTAAAGTGAAGTACTTTAATGAAGAGAACATCATCTGCTAAGTAAAGGATGATTAACTGAAGTTTAATGCATTCATTTTTAACTCCAATACATGTAGTCCCAGGTTCTATGTACTCACATTTTACTTGAATCGACAGGCATGTATTTGCTGATTCAAGAAAACAATGTCCATGACTTACATTTACTAACACTTGAAGTACATGTATGTTGAATGAACTTTGATTAGAATGATTGTGAGAAAGCTTAGGATTATTTTTTTTCCTATTCAGTCTAGACTACCTATGTGTATTGTAATCCAATAGTTCATGATTAGAAGGCTCTTTTAGATGATTGTTAAGTAGGTGTGAAATAATCTTTTCATCTTTAGGAGTGTGTTTCTAACTCTTTTGCTCTTCCATTTATCCTCTTCTAACACAAAGTTGGTCTTTTCTTCAAACGGTGGAGTGGCGCCGGTAGGTCATACATTAACAATCAATTATACATGTCCAATGTATACGCTGGAACCCATGGCTGCTTATATTCATCACAGCATTTTTGTCTACTCTTTCTCTTGCTGTAACTTAATATGCATATTTATTATGTCGCTATGTAAACTTGTGAGGCAGCCCCTGGAAAACGGCCCTCTTGCCCTGAATGCCATTTATAAGAGTATATATCGTCGGCCTTATGCCAAAAGGGCCTTAACTGCTTTTGGCCATTCCGAGATAATCGCGTTTAAAGGTTTTGGCCTCTCTAATAATCAAAAGTTTGTGGTCGTTTTTTTGCTTTTGAAGCCAATTTTGATAAATGTGTTAAGTTATTAAGTTTTACATGAAATGTGTTAAATTTGTTATAAAATATTCAGAATTGTACATGCTATGTGCAAAAAACATGTTAGGGCCTTTTTGGCATAAGGCTTGAATGTAGCATATTTATGCCAGAAGGGCCGTAACCTACTCGGCATTATGCCAAAAAGGGGCGTAACCTACGCGGCGTTATGCCAAAAGGGCCTTAACCTGCCGTTATCGTACGCGTAACTATGCGCGTAACTATGCGCGCGTACGCGCCCATAGTTAGCGCCCTTTTGGCATAAGGAAATTTTCTTGTTTCGCAACACCTTTGGTTTGCCAGAAAGGCCCTCCTAACGCAAATGGATCATCCGTGTAGGTTAAGGCCCTTTTGGCGTAAGGAAAAAGATGAGATACGCGTTAAGGCCCTTTTGAAATTCATAATTATCTTCATAAATAAATCGAATTTCAACAAGTGAAGCACATCATTTTAAAGAGAATGATGAAATCTACAAGGTGATATTAATAACTCAATAACCCCCAAAATCGGGTTAAGGCCCTTTTGGCATAAGGCCAACGATATGGTCGTTTGACATTTTGTAAGGGGTACCTGACAAAGTTAAAGTGATGAATAACGAAAATTAATAGTAGTTTGTTTGTTCATTTTTGTGATGCAAGTTTACCATCATCATTTCCTGTATGTTATATAATCTGTGCCTATATAACGCAAACATCTTGATTCATGTTGAGGTCACAACTTTCACCCTAACGGCCCTTTGCAACTGAATTATTTACACATACATTTATTTATGAACACAAGAACAGGTAATGAACATATATTCTACCTATACTGGAACAGCTGTACATCACTCCCCATGCTCTATGTATTGAGTGCTTTACGTATTTATCACTATGTACATGTATGTATTTCACATCATTAACATTGGGGATAAAGATGCTTTCATAGTCACTTTATTAAATAAAATTATTAAAAATATCCATCACAATTATCATTCAAGTGAGTAATAAAGTTAAAGTTTAAATTATGAGAGATTGGAATGGGGTGTGCAGAATTTTTTTCCCACCCCAGCTACTTGCAAAAAAAATGGATTCCAGTCTTTCAATATCAAATTCATAAAATTGAAAACTAGTGGTACTGCCAGCAGCAGTAAACTCGTTGATTGTTGCATGTCCAATGCATCAATTTTGTCATTTTACTAGATTTTTTCAAGATTTTTTCAAGAATGGATTCACTGTTATTTCTATTCATAACAAGTATCCTACATTTGTATATAACCCAATATAAATGCATTTTCAGTAATAATAAGAAGAATGTGTTTTACTCTTTTACCAATTTTATGATTTGTCATCATTCTATGGTCAGTGTCAGAAGAAGATGGAAACCCTTCCCTTTTTATAAATACAGTGATATGCAGTGATCACGTTTGGAGTATACATTACACTTCATTATACATCTGTCAGATGATAATGTCAAAATCAAGTATTATGTTTTTTTGACAAGCCGACATAACACTTCTTCATAATACATGTAGTTTATTTGTTACGAGTCAATACATTACGTTCTTTTCATTGTTTTCTCACTTTTTCTGTTGATCATGCAACACAAGTTTGTTTGTTGATTAATAAACCTGTCTAAAACAACATTAATAAAAGATGCTCTCCATCGGTGTAGTTGTATTGTACCCATACCCAAGTAAATTCACAAGAAATATATCACTCTTCTTGTCCAAATATCATTTCACTAGCTTATGTCAAAGGGCTCTGCCATAATTTCCTTCAATTGCAAACAATGTGCTATTTTATTGCAAAATACAGTCCATTTTTTTTTTATTGAATTGAAATGCTTTCTCATGATGAAAGAAGCATTTGCTTGATAACATGTTGCTAATAGTGTTGCATGAACGATGATCATTGGCACGTTGCATGAATACAGCATTGTGCTTGGTTTCCATTGTAATTAATGCAGGCTATAATGGGTAAATAATGATTAAGGAGTCTTAATTTGTTCTTTGTGTAGCATTTATTTGATACTGTCGCATCAAATCGCAATGCTACTGATTATGCAATTTTTTAAAGCAGCAAGTTTCCAACTGTAAATGTTTAAAATCCAGAGAGAAGTTTTGACATTTGTTTATAGTAAGAAATACATTTTATACATTTGTATCTGGTTTATGATAGATAATCTGTATACAAAGTTTATGATGGATCTATGTAGATGCATGGATCTATGTAGATGCAACCAGGAACTTTTTAACTTTTCAGGAAACCTTCAAGAGCCATGCTATGAATATAATGTATAAATTTGTTACTGACTTGATAATTCAACTTGCTTTCATTTTGCCTTTCCAGCAATCAGTGACCAAGCTATTAGTGAAGTTGGAGAAGAGAAGAAAGAGGAAGATGGAGAGCAGAAAACAGAAGAGGTAAATATGTCTTACCACCCCCTGATTGCCCCCCCCCCTACCTATTACCCAGAAGTGATATTTTGCATGGTTATTTTGCGCTGGGAAAATGCATAACTACAAAGCAGCTCTCTAAAAAGAATGTGACATATATGGAGACAACTTAGTTTACGCAATAGAAATCTAATTCCTTAAATTCCAAGAAAGAAAAGAAAAGAAATTAAACAAGTAAGTAAATGAATGAATAAAGATTATATTAATCTCAAAAATGATGTAGAGAGTGATTGTGATTCATATACGTTATCTGTAGCTAAGTCAGTGGGTTTAATGATTGTGTGTTATTGAAGCCTATTTACAGACAAAGACCCCAGTATAATTCATGCCTTAGTGTCTTTGAGCTATCAACAAATGGTTTTGTGAATATTTTTGGTAATTTGTTTACTGCTTTAGTTTCCTAAGAAGGGTCCAATATGATTGTAGGAAATCAAATAGGAAATCAGGTAGGACATCAGATATATCAGATATACACTGTATATAAATGGATAGAATGATATTCAAATATTCCCTTAATTAGCAAATAAAGTTGAGATCTCAAATTAAAAGTAACTCTTTTATCATTATTGAAGGGTGAGAATCAAGAGGAAGGTTCTGAGGTATGTTGATGTAGCCTGTGTCAGATATTTCAATCTTCTTTAGATTCTTTGGAATTTAGTTTTATTTTCCAGAATTGTTTCTTGGTGAATCTCTTGAATGTTTTTGTTTACAATTTTGCTGTGTTGCATGCTTTTAGTAAAATGCATGGAATTTAAGTTCGGGACTTTAATGTTCAAGTCTTGTTTGCTCTTCATGGTATATATGTCAAGTTCTTGCTGTATTTTATGGATGAATTGTCTGGGTTTGATTTTGATTTTTCCCTAGTTCTGATAATACTTTGTTTTATGGACATGTATTTGGTGATTTTTTGTGATGGGGAGGAGGGGGTAAATATATCATAATTTAAAAGTGAGTTTTACTTTGTAGAAACTGTGCATGATGTGTTTTTATGTGGGATCCTAAAACTACATTATTACAGGATACATTGATATTGAACTCTATCCCAATTGTAGACTATTTTGGTTACCAAAGCAATTAAGTTAGCTAATGTCTATTAAGCACGTAAGATTAAAATTGGGTATGCCAGCTAGGCCAGGAGGCTAGTAAGAGGACCACCTTGTCAACTGGTAGATGCAATTCATATGTCAATCATTCCATTGTATGATACTGATATAAACTATAGATGCAGGCTGAATGGCCAGTTGGATGCCCGCGGCTGCGGCCTCCATGCAGAAACACACATCCAAATATTGCTCTCTGACATGGTCATTATTCTAGCTGCTTTAGCGTTGATGCTTGAATTCATGAATAAAGGAGGCTACACCGGTCATTGATAAAAACATTAACAGAGTGATAATTTCTTGATCGAACAATTGAAAACCATATTTTTCTCTAAATCCTAAATGGCAAATTGATGTTTTGATGAATCTAAATATGTGTACATTTCCTAGATAATTTCTGCCTACAAAGAATAAAAAGTAATACAAAACATTAACTGTTAACTTATTCATAAAGAAACTGCTGAGAATATTTTGTTCCTTACATGTACATATTATAATGCTGTATTACTTCACAGTAATGGCACCTTGAAAATGCTTACTTTGGTCAGGTTTGGTTATCCGTTGTTTGCATGCTTTTTTACTTTGTTTCTGTTGACCACTTTTCTGATTTTGCATGATTGTTGGTGTCATTAATGAATTTATCTGTTGCCATGAGTGATATTTTGTCAACTTTGTCATGATCAACAGTTTGATGTCACTCAATCTTTTAAATTTTGTTTGCTTCTCCTTTTTTTTAAATCCAGCATATTATCAAGTTGACATTCCCCTCATTCCTTTAAAAGTTTAATATATATTGTAAATATCCTTTGAATTTGAACATAAAAGTTTGATATAGAAGACTGTCATTGGTTGGGATGATCATATTCTGTAATTAGGCTTCTACAAACCTTAACATTTAGTAGGCAAGGTTTCATCCACTCCTGTAGACTAGCTTTTTCAAGCCAAGGGATTCTTCACTCACTTTCGGCTGTCTGCTGCCTCAAGATCACTGGAGAAAAAGATCTATGATAGTGAATAGCCAGAGTCCTGTCTCAGTGAAATAACAATTGTTTCTCATACAATATGTAAAAAGCACAACAATGCCAGTAAAAAAACAATTAGTACAAAATAATTTGGAAATAGATACAATTTCGTGTCACTGGCTTACACTTTGAATGAAATAATTAATAAAATAATTTCATGTTAATCTCTTAGGTAGGGAGAGTAAAAGATTGTCATTGTTTAATTAATATGTTTTTATGACTCCTTTTTGAAGGTTTTAAAAACAAAAATGGTAGTGGCCACATACAATATGTTAAGGATGTTGAATGATTGATTGACTATATTGTGTAATTTTTAATCATGTTGTGTTTGAGCCGGCTCTGATAATTTGTATTTTTGTTTTCTCCTTGTGGCTTTTCTCAATATTTATCTGTTTGTCTTTGCAAATATACTCTCTCCCTTTCACTATCTGTCTCATTTTGTATCTGTCTTTACCTCTCTCTCTCTCTCTCTCTCTCTCTCTCTCTCTCTCACTCACTCTCTCTCCATCCCCTCCCCCCCCCCCCATACAGCCCAAGGAAGGTGAGAAGAGGGATGAGGAAGCCACCCCTGCTCCTGGTGAGGCCAAGTCTGATCAGAAACTCACCAATCAGTTTAACTTCAGTGAGAGAGCCTCACAGACATACAACAACCCATACAGGGTAGGTGCAAGCTTTGATATTTCTCATGAAGTTTGAAATAATGATATATACATGTAGACACATTTATGAATCCAATTAGAAGCTAGCTGTTTGCTCAATTTAAAAGCCATTTCTTGACACAGTTTTCTATAAAGACTTTGAAGAATTAAGGACTGACTGCTATATTTCAGTACCAAGGCTTAGAATTGGAGGTTGCCTGAGGCAAGTGACCACCTAAAATCTTGTAGGGGAAAACAGAAATCTGTGCCTTTTTTTACCCCAGTGAGCTATTACCTTAAAAACCTCCTGCCTTAGTTTCCCCGGATGGAAACTTCATAGTAATACAAAATGGTATTTATTATGTCATGAATTTTGTGCAGTCAACCGAAAATGAAGATCAAAAGTTGATATTGATTACCTAGCTTTTAGCAAGTTGCCCTGCGCTGTAATATTTCAGTGTACTAGGCCACATCAATTTTGTTGAAAGAAACTATCTTATATTATAGTATTAATGACTGCTTTGAGAGAAATAGTTGTTTTTATACGCTCAAGGGAAGGTTAGAATTGTGCTATTACCCAAGGCGTGCCGAGGGGAATAGCCCAATTGTAACCTTCCCGAGAGCGTATAAAAAAAACTATTTCTCGAATATTAAAGCAGTCATTAATACTTTTATATGCCAAAAAAAAATAGACTAAAAACTAAAAATTAAAAAAATTACTTTTTTTTTTGGTCGAAGATGAGATTCGAACTCTTGCGTACAAAAGGTGATGTATCTAAAGTCAGCGCCTCAGACCTCTCGGCCATGGCGCGCTATTAACATGCTTGGCAGTTTTGTACGATATATACATTAAAATGGATTGAAACCGGCTTCGCGTGTGATGAATGCTTCGCAAAAGCTCCATATGCGGACTCTTCTTTTACTTTTGCAATGCATATTGGCACGAACTTAGATCAAGATCTATCGGCATATGTTGTTTTTTTGTTTTTGGAAGTTTATTTTCGTCTTCATGTCAACAATGCAAGATAAAATTGTCGGTAAGATCGATCGAGATTCAATTGTATTGAAATTACCGACCAATTATTCGCACACATACGGTATCCTCCATCGCTCAAACCATTTTTTAACATGTAAACCTATGGGGTAACCATGGAGACTGACCTATTTTTTAATAACCATGGTTATTAAAAATATTAAATGTTTTAAGCATGGTTACCGGGAATTTTACAGGAACAGTTGAAGTTTATGAATGCAATTTCGACCAATCAGATGGCTGGATTACTTAAGTGAGGTATATAAATTCTTATATATATATATGTGGGTTTTTTTGGTAGTACATCCTTTTTTCGATTTTTATCACTGATAGCTTGAGTAGCTTACTTTAGACCTATTGCGGTTTTATTTCTTTTAGGAAAGAGGAACACAGACTGAGCCACCACCCCGTGCTAACTTCTCATCTACTGCCAATCAATGGGAGATATATGATGCATATATGGATGATCTTGAGAAACAGGTAAGACTTGTTACTGGTATCCAACTATCCATGTACATAACATTTGTAATTGTCATTTTGTCTCGTATTTATTGTTATCATATTTATTTTGCCAGGGGAATAGCATCGTTTTCATGTTGAGCTGTATGAACAACAAATTTCTTGACTTTTAAACTCCAGGAAAAGAAATAGAGACAGTAAATATTTTATTCCAGAATTCTTTCTTTCTTCTTTTACTTGTTCTTCTTCCTCCTCCTCCTCCTCTTCTTCTTCTATTTTGTTATTTTCCTTCTTCTTGTTCTTTTCTCCCAAAGCATTTTGAAATATATACATGGAATATTAATATTAAGCTGCCCATATATCAGAACTACTCTGTAATATCAATTTAATCAAAGATTTTGCTTGAAATAACTTATTTGCACATATGTATTCTAATTCCTATATTTGAAGGTTATACTGTATACATACCCCTATACTGTCTATCAATATCTTGTTTAAAAAATTAGGGTTAACATTCCTAGAGAGTTAATTTAAGGTAAAGGTAAAAAGAAACTTTGTGCATATTCATATTATAATGCTTCACATATGCTTCAAAGATAGATTTATTAGTTGTTAACACAAACTTTCTGGCACATTTAAATTAAAATGTTTAGATTTTGAGAAAGTATATTTCCCATACAACTGAAACTTAATTATAAAAACGGATTGTTGTACTTTTGCATTACTCAAATCTGTTAAAACTTAGTATATTTCACTGTACTTAAATTATTCTTTACATGTACCAATAATAGGGGATCTAGACTAACGTGAATGCCTGGTTTGCAATTTCATATAAGTTGTGGCACTTTCATTCTAATTTCCTGTGATAAGATGGTGGAATATTGATCGATCTGAAAGCTTTAATAGGAGTTGAGCCACTTTTTAACACATTAGGTGTGTAATTACTAGTGATGTAGTTGAGGCAAGCAGTTTTTATTCATAAGGCTGCTAAAAACTAGAACCCTCTATAGACTTTGTAAATGTACCTGTGAAATGGTCCAAGGCTAAGGCCAAAGCCACTAAAATATGGCCTCGAGGCAAAACTTGAATACAACACTGGTAATTAAAAGGCATTCACTATACATGCACATATTTAATTTCATGTATTCTACATCATCATTTACATGTATATGATATATATATTCATTATGCTCATGATATTATAATCTTGCATATATCCATATTACCATGCATTCCATCCCTCATCCATTGCTGCTGATTACTTCTGCGTACATGCTGGCGTTGTTGACGATGCAACTGCTTCGCTATATGCATCCTTTTGCTCTCGCTAGGCTGAGGTTTGTAGTATGTTTGCTGTCATACATGTATATTCAAGTTGCATTGGCATTAACTAAACTAACGGCATAACCCAGAAAGTTTTCGTTCAATTGATGGACTGCTTGGCGCTTTGACCATTTTCATTTGATCTTATATTAAGATGGAGAATCTGTTGTGATGTGTGCTTCGCTTGTAGGTACAGCATGAGAACCTCACAAATTTACTTTTCAGATTTACTGATGAGATGTTTTGCTGCATTGTGTGTTGTCATCTTCAACTAATTAATGCTTGTTCATATCTTAAAGCAACGTCATAGAAATTAATGGAATGATATAATTCTAACTGTAATGCATCATATTTGGTAACAATAATTCTGTGTTGTTTTTAATCGTTCATGGAAGAAACACGTGTACATCTATCATGTTGATTGTGAAATTAATTTGTGTTTCTTTGTTTTAATCTCTAGCAAGTTGAGCAGAATTCATTAACAATAACATAGTACAGTGCATGAAATGCCTAGTGTTTTCAACCTTTTTTTTAAACAATAACAAAAAAGATTTTGGAGAAATGAAGACATGATTGAGATATTTTATATATATGTAATTTTGAATTAAATTTGGATTGTTTTGTTTGTAAACAAAACATTAAAACAGCATACAATGTTTATCATGCTTTAAACTTGTACATGTGAAGTAATATGTTGTCAACTGGTATCATGCAAAAATACAGTGATCCATGTATGATAAACGCATGTCCGAGCTCCTTTGTGATAGTATAGCTAGTGCATGCAAACCTGCTGACCATATAATAACTAACAAACTAATTTCCTTAATATCTGCCATGAGACTAACAGGAGTATGGAATATTATTTTAAAACAAGCAAAACACTGAGAAAAGGTCAATATAATGTTGGTCAACTATGTTTATGAAGCAAAGTGAAAACTTTTATAGAAGGCAAGCTAGGATCACTGTGAAAGCTAGTGCTTGCAATAGTCCGGTTCGTAAAAAGCACATGACACAAATAACTCCAACTCATCACATATACATGCATGTAACATGGCATTGTAGAATATACAGATCAAACAAAAAATAATGCGAACAATGCCCTTTTTCAGAGTTTAAGTCTTATGCTAATCTCAAATACCTGCGAAGTTCTCTCAGATTAACGTGTGCAAAAGTTGTAGTTTTACAGTAATTATTTCAAAAGTGACGTATATACTATATGAATAGCTTTTGTCTAAACCATGATTCTGAAAATAGTACTTTCACTCATTTGTTGGTGTACTATGTTTATATTTGATGACTAGATTTTGCTTTCATGAGCAGCATCCCTATATCATTCTCTATGGATATGAAAATATTGTAGAAATTACCTTTGTTTGTTCTTGGGCAGATTGTAACTATGAGCAGGCTTATGTAGAAGTTATCTGCCAGTACATTTATGGATGGTCATTTCAGTTTGTTTCATTGTTCAATTCATTTTGTTGAATGTACATGTGACATTGCAGAATTTGCAGTTTTGAACTTTTGATTATGTTCTATGTTGCTCTAGTCATCATGCAGAAAAATGACAATCATATTATTGCCTACTTTTGACAAACAAATTTTCCATATACATGTAACTCTTCCTAAAAATGTTATTTGATTTGATTTGATAGACATTTTTTAAAAAGTAATTTTAAGACTGGGTATAAGTTTAGTCACTATTATTATTCATGATTTCATGAAATCACAACAAAAATGTGTCAAATCTACTTGTGACAATAGTGATAATAATATATTGAAGACTTAGAATTTGATGGTCATTCCAACCTTTTCTCTGGTTTAATTGTAGGAGAAAGCTAAGGAGAAGAAGGCTGCACCCACCAAGAAGGATGAGGATAAGAATAAGAAGAAGCTGACAGCCTTGGAAACCCAATCAGATGACATGAGTCGCATTAGTCATGCTGCTAAGATCATTGAGAGGATGGTCAATCAGAACACTTTTGATGATGTTTCACAAGGTATGATGATGATCAGACAAGAGTCTCCCAGATAATAATAATAATGGGCATTTCTATAGCGCCGTCTATCTAGAAATTCTATTCCAAGCAGGCCTGATAGAAACCCGATTTGAATCGGTTTCCCGATTTGAATCGGTTTCCCGATTTTTTCCAGATTAAAAAAAAATAAAAAATAAAATTAAAAACAAATTTTAAAAAAAAATCCGTTTTTTTTTATTTTTATTTTATTTTTTTATACATTTTTTTTTAACCAGATTTTTCTTCTTCTTCCCTCTTCTATCCTTATGTTACCGATTTCCCTGTTATTTTCTCTAAACTTCCCTATTTTTTTCCCATTTTTCTTACTCGAAAGGGGGGAATATTGTTAGATGCCATTTTTTTCCCACGAATCCTCTTTTTTTTTACTCAAGGGGGGCGTGGCGTGGTTTTCACCCCTGATTCCAAGGCGTAATTATTACCCCAGCTTAAGCCTATAGCCGCCATTACAGTGCTCTAGCATTTCAAGGAATTAATTCCTACCAGGTACCCATTTACCTCACCTGGGTCGAGTGTGGAAAATGCTTTTTTCAAATATAAACACCCACTGGTTTGATAGGTTCTGCATAATCTAATAAAAAGTACTCTGTTTTCAATATACTCCAATCATACAAGTTGGGCCAGGGTTGATAAAATTGTCTCCTTGAATATAATTTAAACGGCAATGACAGCATGTGTGTGTGTGTGTGTGTGTGTGTCAAAACACAATGCATATTATTGTGCAAGTTTAGCACTGACTGTAATGCTCCCCGTTTCTCTGCTTCTATATTTAGTTCACATATTGGCCATTTAGCGATCACATGCATACACACCTGAACCGGTTCAGGGCAGTTGTATTATTCTGTTTATCACCTTATCTATTTTTGCATGTAATGAACACTTGTTTCTCTAAAAAAAATTACTGATCATCAACAAAATGATCACGGTCTTACCAATGTTCTTATCTTTGATCTTCTTAGATTTCAAGTACTATGAAGACATGTCTGATGAGTTCCGAGACCAGGAAGGAACTCTCTTGCCTCTCTGGAAGTTCTCCTACGACAAGTCCAAGCGTCTGGCTGTCACTTCAGTGTGCTGGAATCCCAAGTATAAGGATCTCTTTTGCGTTGCCCATGGATCATGTAAGTTTGCATTTACCTCTCTTTTCAAATGGAGTTTCCAAGAATAGGATAGACATAGAAGTCTTTTTTTAATGTTCATGGTAACCCAAACTATATTGCTTTCAAATGCCAAGCTTTTGTGTCAGTTTTCTGCTTCATATGGAAGGGAACTGATTAAACCCATCATATAAATATGATTTGAGCCTTAGATAGAAGTATTGACATGAGTGATACAAAGTGAAATAGAACAGTGACATTGTTCAAAATGGAAAGTTATGACTTCTTGACAGTTGAGATCACGTATGGCATGAGGAATCTCCTACTGGCAGTGAAATCAGGATATTTATAATAATTTCTACAGTTCTCAAATTTAAACTCTCCTCTTTTCTCAGTTCTTATGATTGAACGAATGGAGGGACATGTAGGAAGAATTTTCAACAATTATTATTTACAATGGCCTGTATCAGTTATTATGACAGATGTATAGAACTGTTATACATGTATATAGTTGCCAACCATTCCTACTTTCCTGCTAATATTTTGACTGTGTAATCCTCGATCAGCACTGGTATGGTAAAATCTTTTGACTCATGATTTAATCTCTCTTTAATTCTCCCAACAGATGATTTCATGAAGCAATCTCGTGGCATGATCCTCTTCTACACACTCAAGAACCCATCTTTCCCTGAGTTTGTCTACCCTACCGACAGCGGTGTGATGTGCATTGACATCCATCCTGAGCACCCATACCTGATCTGTGTTGGCTACTATGATGGCTCTGTGGGAGTCTTCAATGTGACAACTACCGATGCTAACCCTGTCTTTCAGAGCACAGCTAAGACCGGCAAGCACACAGACCCAGTCTGGCAGGTAGGAATCAGTGTATTATAATAATTAGTCTTGTTTAGCAGTCATGTCTGGCACATTAATTGCCACCTCTGGCGCTCCATTATTATTATCCAGGTATAGCATGGCTGCCATTACAGCGCTTAAGAATTTTAAAGCCCCACTGCGCACTACTTATAGCTACTTGTGCCCTCTATATAGCAAACAATGCCTAATCAGTGATCATTGGTCCCCCATGATCCTCTTTTTCTTATGTTAATTGAGAGCTGATTTGTCTAATCCTTCCTGGCCAAACTATAGTGCAGTGGGGCTTTTGCCCAGTACCCGTTCACCTCACCTTGGTGGAGTGTGGCAAATGAAGATTAATGTCTTGCCAAAGGACATTAGTGCTGAGACAGGGATTCGAACCCTGTACCTTATGGTTCACAGTCCGAATTACACCACATCTCTTTGCTAAATTTATTTGTGTATTTTCCCTTTGTCTCATTTATCTGGTCTCTTTCTCTCTGAATGTTTCAGGTGGCCTGGCAAAAGGATGATCTGGACAACAACCTCAACTTCTTTTCCGTATCGTCGGATGGACGAGTGGTTGCATGGACATTAGTCAAGGTAATGCAAAGCAAAAAGAAAGAAAGGAGAACGAGGGGAAGGAGGAGGAGAACGAGGGGAAGGAGGAGGAGGAAGAGGAAAAGAACAAGAAGAAAGAAGAAAAAAGAAAGAAGAAAGAAGGAAGGAAGAGGAATAAGAGGAAGAGAGAAAAAGAATGAAAAGTAATCATACATTCAGCTTAGACTAAAGATACAGTTGTTCTACCATTTTGACATATCTCTATTTCCAACACTTCTGTTTGAACACACTTACTCTCTATCAGTTGAGGACAGATATTTGTTCAAGTATTAAGTATGTTAACCTTGTCTCACTTTTCTTACCACGATTTCATTTTCCCCCTTTTAAAAAAACAATATTTAACACATTCGGAGGAGGCGCGATAGCACAGTCGGTAGAGCAGGGGTCTTGTATTCCAGTGACCCGGGTTAAAAACCAAGGCGATGCACTAGTGCCCTTTAAAGGCATTAATCCTCATTACCAGGTCCCTCGGAGAGGACCTAAAGCCGTCGGCCATCTGGTTGCTTACTTACAAGCATTTATGCTTTCTTAGCAGTCAGGTAAAATAACCACCACCATTCAATATAAAACAAATCTATATACACTGACATGATTGAGTTTTATTTGATTGCATTGCTTGATGTGTTTTATTTGTTTGTTTTTTTGCATTTAGAATGAATTGACGTACACTGATGTGATTCAGCTTCAGCTTGACTCAGCTCCTCAGGACGGCCCTGAAGGAACTCAACTAACCCCTCTAGGTAAGGTTCAAAATTGCCAAGGTTTAAAAGTAATTTGACTCTATGTGACCTTTTAGAATTGAGCTCATTTTGTTAATCAAATATCTTGATTCTATGATGAAATTCACATGATGATGAATATACTGCATTTTAGCTATGAATTCCATTGGGATTTTATGTAGAGCTCAAAATGTTGCTTCATCAAGATTCTAAGGCCCATACTCTATTAAAATGTTTACCAGATGCCAGCCTTATAGGTTTTGTTTGAAATATGCTTAAACAATTGATAATATCATGTACTGCAAGCCAGGAGTTCATTTTGCACGCAGTTAATTCCTTGCTGTTTGCAACAGACAAGTATTGGAAGCTGCTATAGTATTACTTCTCTTCAATGTCATTAATTGCCAAGTTAATCTTATGATTTGTCTTTCCTTCATCTCTTCATCCAGGTTGTGGTACCTGCTTTGACTTCCACAAGCAGACAGACTACCTGTTCCTTGTGGGCACGGAGGAAGGGAAGATCCACAAGTGTTCTAAGGCCTACTCCAGCCAGTTCCTGGACACGTTTGATGCCCACCACATGGCTGTCTACAAGGTGATGTGGAACCACTTCCATCCTAAGATCTTCATCTCCTGCAGTGCCGACTGGAGTGTCAAGATCTGGGACCACACCTACAGGTTGGTTACAGCGCCAACATCTTGCTAGTTATGTTCACATGACAGCTAGCCTGTAAATCTGTATTTTAGGTCATAGTTTTAAACTTCCGGGTTAATTATCTTGTAGTTAGACGCTACAGATGCACTGGTGGTTATATGAATCTTTGAGTGTTATTGAAAGTTTAAACCACAACTATTTTAGCCCTGGGGGTGGAGGTTTCTCACTCAAAGTTTTGTGTCATGCAGATGCAATTAACTGCGAGGTTCTGCCAGCTTGTAGAAGAAAAAAATAAGAGCTTATCCAGCTTGTAGGTAAAAATTTAAAGATATTGTTGTGGATAATTTTTTTTGAAATACTGAGGTTTTGCAAACTTAATGTTTAAAAATACCACATTCCTGTGTGAACTTGCTGCTGTTATCTTGAAAATGCCCCTATGAGTGGTGAAAATTACCAAGTCATCTGTATGGCTTGGTTAAAGATCTTTGTTAGGGGTGAGGGGGATGGGACAGTTTGTAAGTTTTGAGCTAAAAGGGCATTAACTTGTAGCATTTTAAATAGAGTTAAATACCTCTCCGGCTCGTAGTTTAATATAACAATCTTTTTTAATACAGGAATGGGCCAATGTTCACCTTTGACCTTGGAAGTGCAGTAGGTGATGTAGCTTGGGCTCCGTACTCCTCTACAGTCTTTGCAGCAGTTACAGCAGATGGCAAGGTGAGTGCATGAATGTAATAATAACAATAATATGTCTAGCGCAATTCACATTAGAATGTCTCTATGCGCTTCCGAAGGACTTTGGATATTACTACCACGACTTTAGCTTTGCCGACCGTAGAGCTCAGTGCTCTGAAAGAGTAAATCCCACCAGGTACCCACTTAGTACACTTAGATACAGTGTGGCACATGTTCATTTAAGATCTTGCCAAAGCACATTAGTGTCGCGTCCAGGATTGGAACCCTGTACCTCAGCAACAAGGAGACTTTAAGTGACTTAAAATCTCACAGGGGAGTCATTTCAAAGAAACTTAAGAATTGGATTTGATGATTTCACATCAATAACGTGATTTGATTCAAGCAGGGATATTATTAATATATGCAGATGTGGTCGTAAACCTATAAGGTGACAGAGAGAGAGGGACCTTTATTTGATTTTGATAAGAAAATTATTCTTTGGTTTAAGAGTAAATTGGGTTCAAGATTAGGCTAACGATGTGTTAATGCTCTGTGATCTCTACTTTGTCTGCCTCCATACCATGGTTGTAAAACAATATGTTGTCTTTGTCTTTCCTAGGTCCATGTGTTTGACCTCGCTCTCAACAAGTATGAGCCGATCTGCGAGCAGGCTGTGGTACAGAAGAAGAAGACCAAACTGACCCACGTGACCTTCAACCCTAACTTCCCCATCCTGCTGGTGGGTGACGACCGAGGCTACATCTCCAGCCTCAAGCTCTCCCCTAACCTCAGGAAGGTTCCCAAGGACAAGAAGGGAGCTGTCCTCAACCCCGGACCCGAGGCTGAGATCGCCAAGATGGACAAGCTTCTAGCCCTAGTCAGGGAGCCACCCAAGGATAACAAGAGCTAAGAGGACAGACATCCCCAGCAATATGGTTCTGAGGAGGGTCGAAACAGGAATGAATTCACTAATAAACAACACCACCCAAGGATAACAAGAGCTAAGAGCTAGGACATCCCCAGCAGTATTGTTGGAGGATTGAGACAGGAAGGAATTCACTAATAAACAACACTTTCGCCAAGTGGAACAGACTTGATTAGAGTTATTATTTTTCTGGGGGGATACACATGCTTATTTGTTCTTAATCATTTCATGATATTGAATTTAGCATGCTATGAAATTAACATTCATTGTATGAAGTTTGTCTGTGGGGAAGGGGGAGAATGTATCATCAAGGATAGATAGTTATACTTCCTCAAGTACATCTTCTATTTGATTAATAATCTTGATATGCATATTAATGCTTTCCTCCAACATTAAATGCTATTTTATTTTTCTGGACACAATGGAACAATATATCTGACTGAAAATCCTTACAAGGAAGGGAATTATGTATATTCCCCTTTCAATTGTCATACTTGTACAAAGGAAACATGTGGCCTTTCTCCTCTTTCATTTTTATGTTTTTGATCATTACTGAGTTGTACATATTATGTATATTACTAGAGTGTGTATAAATTTCAAGAACAGAAGGATACAAAAGTCTATTCGAGTACAATTTTGTCATTGAACTTACCTAAGATATATTACTTTTCTCCTCCTGCCTAATTTCGCCCATTTTTGTTGTTGTATTTTTTCATTTTCTTAATGGAAGTAAAACTCAATTATCACATTTGTTTTACTTCTACTGGCAATTTTTTTTTCTGTGATATAAAAATTGAATATGTGTTTATTTATTTTTCATAAAGGTCTGTATGGAAAACACACATTAATATTACAGATATATTCAAATTAAGAATTAATATTTTGAATTGTGAATGCCGTCCTATTAGCATAGTGCTTCTTTAAAACTTATCAATTAATGTATGCGAGAATATGTTAATATACTTGAAATTGTATTCATTATACTTATTTTATGTCATATTGAATTTGAAAATAAACACTGACAAAAAAAAATCTGTCTACCTTTCCATTTCTTTTGTCTTTTTAAAAACTTTAAGGATCCATCATATTGCATGAAATTTCATAAAGATTTTTATTATAAATGTTCTGTTAGTATTGACATTCTCGGCTTGTTCACATACAGCTTGGAAAGCAGCCACAATTTACTGGGTTAAAAAAAAAAAAAACACTTTACAGTTCATATTTTAGTATTTTATAACACACAGATATGTGAGTAGATATAGGCCTTTTTTGCGCCCAGCCACTTTTTTTTTCATTGCAATTTGCAGTTTTTCAGTACATTAACAAACAGCAAAAAGCCTGTAGGGAGCTACATGGGGATTTAATTTCACCGTCTATCTCTACCTATATAATACTCTCCCCTGGCCAATGTATCCTAAAACTTTTTATCCGTACCGATTGTCACTTTTTTGTAACAAACAGGCTTTCAACTAATCAAAGCTTTAATTTCAGTAGCTTAAAACAGTTGTTGTAAATGAAGTTTTCAGAGGGGCAAATCTTTGCCATGTCCTTTGAGTTTCATCTCTTAGTATTGCTGAAATGCTACATTCTAAAAATAAGGGGTGGGGTGGATTTAATAATAATAACGAAGCCATTTTTATATAGAGCATAATAACAAATTCTCAATGTGCTTTACAACAATCAAATAAACAATATATTACTTGATTAATCTAAAGATTTAAATATGCATGAATTAACAGAAAATACATGTATACAATGATGAAAAAAATCAGATATGATTTATATGATAATAATCTTATGAACACAATTATAATAGTTGAAAATTACGATTGAGTAATGTGGAGTTGACCCTAAATACCCCCCTCCCCCTATTTTTTCTGCAATTTAGTTTCAGCAGGGGTTGAAATTGATCCTAAAACATTTGTCAATCTTTTAAATTTCATCACTTGATATTGTTTAATGCTTCAATTCAATTCAATTCAGAACTTTATTTCAGACTCGGCTGCACAAGGCAGACTCTAATAAATCATATGTTACATAGATATATAGGGAAAAGAAATTGGTGACCAGAAATCTACCTTTTCTTTTTTGCTCAAGGGGGGGGGGGGGGGGGAGTGGCATAGTGAGCGCCTTTTTATTTTACTAAACACCCCCCCCCCCCCCCCCCCCCCTTGAGCAAAAAAGAAAAGGTAAATTTCTGGTCACCAATTTCTTTTTCTTCTGTTTTTTCCACAAGAATAATATTGTCCTAGGGGGAAATTTTCCGGGGGTAGATGTTGTCCTCGGGGTGGTTGTCCTTGGGGGTAGTTTTCCGGAGGTAATTGGCCTGATACGAGGGAACAAAAAAAATGATGGTGGAAGGGGAAAAGAGAGTGAGAATGGGAGAGAGAGAGGGAGAGACTGAGTGAGATGTGAAGGTGAGAGCAGGCAGATGGTGGGGGAGAAAATGGATAAGCATTATGCCGAAGCACAATCTGTAAAATAATTAACTCCTCATATGAAGATGACTCCGACTATAGGGTCAGGTCACGCATAGTTTGTAAGTGTTAACCTGACGGCAAAGTTACTTTCATTTCCTATAATCCAAAATCAATCTAATCCGGGTAAGTCTATTCCGGCCCCTCCCCTTCACTCCACCTGAGAAAGGTATCACTTCTGATTGGTTAAAATGATTGCTTTGCCGCTCGTCATGATTAGTAGGCTTTTCGTGATTGGTCAGTTAAGGGATATTTTCTTTATTTCAATTTAAAAAATGATAAATAAGCATTGCTTTTTCGTTCAGTTTCATCCCCTTTTGTATTTAACAAAAAAAAACAATTTTATCATTAAATTTCATGTAAAAGGGGAACAAAATGGGTTTTTTTATTGGTAACCAAACAATAATTTTCGAAAGAAAGCAAGTTTCATGCTCCACGATTGGTCAGTTATGTGAAACTCTGATGACGTCATTACATTGACATTGACAACTTGAATGACAGTATCGTCACAAGGCACTGGCTTCTGCGCATTACAAGGCGTGGCAGGGCGTAGCAAAGCGTATAACGCCAATACGGGCTACTAAACTGGAAGCATAATGATGCGCTTCATGTATGCGCTGCGCGTTGCAAGTATTTACGCCCTAGCTAACGCCCTGGTAACAAAAATGTACACAAATCACATTCTCTTGCACTTTTGCGATCTCGAGAACTTTCTGCCAATTTTTTGACAGTTTTTGCCTATTTTTGACTCTTTTAAAAGATCTTATTACCATCCGCCACGTAAGTACCTAATTCTTACAAAGTAATGATTATTTAGAGCAAATTTAAAGAAAAACGGAACAATATTCTATATTTTATCGAAGTAAAGATAACTTTTCGTTGACTTTTGTCGTTGTTGTTCACATCCATTCCCGTATCATAAACACGCATGTTAACGATGTCTTGGTCATCGGCTTGGTCATTATGTCTGCCAAACCCGCTTACGTGATGACATTATCTCCTTCTTTTCATGTACTATTTATGCATTTCAACTTCGTCTCCTTTTCTCCTCCCCCCCCCCCCTCGTTTAGATCACAGTTTCTAAATAATATCACTGGAAATGTATTGCGTCGGACGTATACGCTCCCCACACCCCTATATCCTTGGCAGACCTCTACCCTGTATTATCGGGTCAGCTTTTCCTGTTGCCATCCAACCACCGATGGCTACCCCCCAGGATGTAAGCAAGAAAATAAAACATGAAATGAAATAAATAAAAGAATAAGAAAAATGATACAGATAGATACGATAAATACTTCAAACGATCAACAAAAAAATGATAACCAACGTAAAATATATAGGCCTAGGCAAAAATGTTAACAAAATGAAGAAGAAAAAAAAACAGTTATTAAGAAAATACGAAAAAGACAATATAAAACAAGATAGTATACTTTGCGTTTACTATGCATAGTCACTGGAATTTTGTAGGTGGCCTACTGTATGATATAGCCGTATACATGGACATCAGTTCACCGATACAAACAAAAACAGTTACCATTTTTGCCTCAAACTTAATATAAACAGGAGCTATGTAGGTCCTTCCAAGACCCCAGCTTCTCTCTGCCTTCTACCATTTCACCCACACCAGCTATGTCGGGCAAGCTCCTTCTGAAGTACCTCCAGAACAACTTGGAGAAAGAACAACTTCAGCAAGGCATTGTTGTAAGTCTTTGGGAGCAAGTGGAGTAATAATAGTTGAAATCAATCAATTCGGATTTCTCATTTTTTCGCTAGAAATATATATCATTGATAGTATGACATCAACAATTTCATTATGGCAATTATGATGGCAATGGTGAAACTAATATCGCATAATATGTTGGTAATATCAATAGTAACAATAATATAAAATGGATATAATTCATATCAATATTAATATTTTTGTAAATTAATGTGTCAAAGGGCCAAATTGTAACCACTTTAGGGCGGTATAAATTAAAAATTGATTAATTTTTAACAAGTTAAGTTAAGAATGAGTTTATTTAAAGTTTTAAACCATATTAGGTAAAACTGAATTGTATGTCTAATACAATCAAGTATCAAATTATATTTATAAAAAAATTCAGATTGAAATAAGAAACCGAAAATTCAAAAAAAATAAAAAAATTTAAATCTTCTTGCCTTGTTTTGGATGACAGAGCCTGGCAACTCATCTTGGAGTTCGGGATGATGGAGATAGCACAGCCCTCCTCACTAAGATCAGCTCTCTGGTGACAGAATCAGAGAGGAGAAGAGTGTCCGCAGAGAGAAGGGCTAAGGCATTTGAGGAGAGGTACCTGGACCAGGCCATGAATGGTCAAGTCTTGGAGCTAGAGCTGGCTGAGGCCAGAAAGCAGAAAGATGCTGCTTTGAAGAATCTCCAAGTAAACCATTTATTTATTTATTTTTCTACTTTTGTTGCATATCGGTTTGACGGTATAACAATGTTGCTTTTCATTAGTCCCATTGGTTTCCACCATTTTTGTCTCTTCCGATAGGGTTCTCTTATTTCAAAATCGAGAAAAAGAAGGCATGCTAATATGATAAACACAAATATATTCATAGTTGTATAACTATAGAATGTCCATGAGAAATACTGTTTGATTTTCTTTTCTTTTTTTCCTTCAGGATCTGACATGGCAGCCAACGGTCCTCTCTCCTGTCGACAGCGGCCCGTCTACTTGTGTCTCGTGGTAAATATCAACAACAAAAAATACATCAAGCGCAATAAAAGTGAAATAGTAATGCTCTTGTTAATTTAAAGTGGTGCAATTGAGAAACATAGTTAATATTTCCTACTGTTTGTGAAAAGCATTACGTCATGGAATCAATATCGAATCATACTCACAGGAGGCCAATATCGTGATGGGAAATGTTATGTCGGTGTTTCTGTTGTCTTTTAGGTGTTCTAGAGATATTCCCCAAACACCATGTACAGCACCATTAGACAATGGAGTAGCACCCACCCATCCGTCTACTCCTAGCACAGCCCCCATCGACACCATCCCATTATCCCTCATGTAAGAATCACAAACAAAGGGCTACCCTATGTTAACAAAAATAGTGATAAACAAAAAATACAAACAAATAAATAAATGATGGAATAAAATTCGGATTATAGATGAATTAATGAATTGATTAACTAATAGTTAAAAGAATGAATACAATGATGGAATAAAATTTGGATTAAAGATGAATTAATTGATTGATTAACTAATAATTAAAAAAATGAATACACGAGGAAACCATAAATAAATAAATACCCCCCCCCCCAAAAAAAAAAAAAAAAAAAAAAAAAAAAAATGATGTAGGCCTACGTTTTGTGTGCTCTTGGATCTGCCACTAGTCTGGTCAGAAAGTATTATCTTGTGGAATGAAAGGATAACATGAACAAATTCTTCTGTTTTTCTATTTTTTCATTAGACCACCTAGCCCCAGCCCTTGGGCTAGTGGCCCTGGTACCCCTCCAGCTGGTACCCCTCTAACAGTTCCTCTGCCTGCTCAGGCCACTGTGGTTCTCCAACTTACTCCACACACAGCTTCACGGTAAGACAACATTATTTTTTGTTAACAACATTTAAAAAAATATTTTTGTTTGGATTTTTCTAAAACAAATGATAACATTATTTTGATTACTTTTTCATTTGAGTAGGCAAATGCAAAATTCGGAGGTTTTTTTATTTGTTTGTTTGATTGTTTTTTTTTAATATTTGTTGTATTACTTTGATTTCTTTCTTCTCTAACCAGATCTCCAAAAGTGAGTGCTGCTGATGGTGGAACCACTTCGCCTTCGAGCAGAGTAGCTGTCCCAGCCCAAGGCCCATCAGCCTCCTCCTACGTTTGGGGGATGTCTGATCTGATGTCGTTTCACAAGGGCGGTAGCGACGTCTTCTTGGGCAGCGGGGCCAACGGGACGGTACATCTTTACCGTCATCGTGCAACCGACCATCCGATCGCGCTGAAAACCTTCGAACTACCTAACGACATCACAGCAATGACAAGGAAGGTTGGTTTAAACTAACTAAATTAACAAAATAATTTGGTTGCCGCCCCTTTATGACTGAGCATTGTAGCGACAGACGATGACTAAAGAGAGGGAAGAATGAGAATGATGATGAAAACATAAAAACAACAATACTGATAATGATGGTCATGAATTTGTATCTATACTCAAGTTTCTTTGTTTTTGTTCAACCTGACAGGTGACCGCCATCCAGTCGGAAGCTTTCATCCTTGACGTTCTCGGCAGGGAGGATTGCTTTCCCACTTTTCTTGGATGCTTGGAGATCAGCCCAGGTAAGATAGGTCTTGCGATGGATTTCGTCGGGGATACGATGACGGGAGAGTCCTGGACACTGAGCCGTGGCATGCGAAAGCTAGCCCTCAGTCAGCAAGACTGGTGAGTACAGATGAGTTTCTCTAAATCTTTAAGTCCTTGAACGATCAAAAGTCTTTATGTGAGTGCTACATTATTTTGATAGAGGCCTAGTGGATATGACAGCAGTCTGTGGAAATACATTGATCTCCATTTGCCACTTTAGACCCAGGTAAAGTAAACGATGATGATGATGTCGTTGTACTTTAGCGCAGTAGACAGTTTTTATAAAATAATGCTGATTAAATGCATCAACCAGCATTTAAAAAAAAAACAATTACTGTCCTTCTTTCTTTCAAACAGGTTGGCTCTGGCTCTCGACATCGCCAAGTCCCTCGGTCGCATCCATGAGAAAGGCTTTCTCATGAACGACCTTAAAGAAGATAACTGCTTGCTCCGGAATACACCAACTGGTCGGTGGCAAGCAGTTATCGTTGACTTTGGGCTCGCGTGTCCTTGCGATAGACCTTACTTCTACCGCTTTTCCGATGAAGTCAAGGAGAAGTACCGTAGAAGGGTATGCTGATTATTATCTTCTTTTTGTTTTCCTTCGTGTAATGTGATTTCTATGAAAGTTGGTAAATCATTTATGTGTGTGTGCGTGTGAAAAAAGAGGAAGGGGCAGAACAAGCGAATAGATCGACATTACAATCAGGATTATTTGGCTAATTGTTTTTCATATTTTTGTTGACATGATAGTGGCATTATGTCATATTATTGCACTCAAGTTTATATCATTTGTATTTCGGTAGCTTGGGATCTTCTCGGTGTGCAATGAAGTTGATGTACAGTACAGGTAATTAAAAATATAAACAAATACCCTTTTATTTGAAAGAATTTCAATCGTCATTTTGTCCCTCTTATTTTTACAGGAGGTGTACGTCCATATCGCACCAGAATGCGCCCTCGATGACGTGCTGACCTCGGTCGCGAGTGACGTATTCCAGCTCGGAAGACTTCTCACCTTAATGGGAGGTGCTACGACCAACGCCGATCTCACCGCCATCGGCAACATCTGTCGACAGAGCTCTCAACTCTGCCGACCTAGCATCGACGAAGTCGTAGCCGAGCTGGAGAGAATTATTTAGACAAACACTGTATTCGATAAAATATAAAATCATATTTATTTTTTTATTCAATTCAATTTCAAATCAATTTCAATTTCTCTTTTTTTCTTGTATTTTCCAATTCCGGAAATTTAAAAATCGCCATGCGTTTTTCATGCATTCAAAAGCCGTTGTTACGAAAAATCGAATTTAACCAACAACATATTATTGCGAGCTCTTTAAAGTGAAAATAAATGACATCCAAATGACTTTTATTGGAAAATTTATCTTTGGAGATAGGTAAGTATCACCAAAAAAAAACTACAAAGATAAAGCAATAATTTGTCAAGACTTTACAGCAGTGGACGATTTGCGATTTTTAAATTTCTGCAATTAAGAAAAGCACAACTAAAATGGAAATCGCAAATGAATTCATTATCATAATTATATATTGGTATTTGCGGTTATTACATATAGGCCTTCATGCGCTGGTTTGGTATCTTTTTTAGTTCATGCAACATAAAAAGTCAATCTTGATTTTTTGAGGGGGGGGGGGGGGGTCATAATGAAATGTCTGATATCTTTTCGAAATACAGTGTTAGGTAAGTATTGTAAATATTCATTCTATTCTTCGTGTTTTGTATTATGTATTTGATGATAGAACTAAACAGGACTTACTGGCATTACTATGTCTTGAGTCCATGAAAAAAATGTCAGGTTGAAATTCATATCATATGAACCAAATGAATACACTTTTGAGTTTGACCAAGATTTTAAAAATTGTAACGATATAGCACAAAACAATTTAAAATGACACAAAGTGTTATGCCAAACTTGGAAATAGCCTACTTGTGTTTTTATCTTCTTCTTTTTAACAAAAAGCTGGCTGCGCCCAAGTGAAATCTAAACACAGTAGGCCTACAGTCTGATGTGAAAAGAAGAGAAAAATCTTGTGCAATACAAGCGACTGCAAGACGGTCTCATGAATGGAATACACGGACATATTTTGTAAATACCGAAACCATGAAAAGTTAAATTAATTCAAATGCAAAGAAATGAAATCATTTGAAATCGAATGAAATTAAACCATTAAAAAGAAAACAATATTTGTCTTTGTCCTAAGAATTGAACAAGAAAACAAGTCACAGGATTTAAAACCAATTGCTCACATTTTTCCCCTATACAATACATTGGATGATTTCGGAAAACTTCTAAGCATTCGGAGATGGAATAATCGGTATTAACCGAAGGTAGACCATCACGGTACAGAGCGGGGTGGGGCTCTGTACATGATAGGGTTCTTATCATTACATCTTTTATTTATTATAGGCTACGAAGCCTCAATAGTAATGTGGCAAAACAACGAAAAATAAAAAGGTCGTAGACGAGCTGGTGACGATGTTGTAATCAAACACTGTCACTGTTTTCGACAAGATATCAATGTTCTATTTTTAAAAATTTAATTCGATTCTAATTTCAATTTCAATTTCTCTTTAAATTTTTTTTTTCCAATTCCGGAATTTTACAAATCGCAATGCGTTTTTCATGCATTCAAAAGCCGTTGTTACTAAGGGTCGAATCAAACCAACAACATTATTGCGAGCTCTTTAAAGTGAAAATAAATTACATCCAAATGACGTTCATTGGATCACTTTTGTGTGTAGATAGGTTAGTATCACCGACAAAATAAACAATGATATTGCAATAATTTGTCAAAACTTTACAGCAGTGGACATTTTGCGATTTGTAAATTCCTGCAATTAAGAAAAGCAAATATTTGCAATATCATAATTATGAGTAGTAAATTGGTATTTGCGGTTATTACCTAGGCCTACATGCGCATGCAGGTTTGGTATTTTTTTTAATTCATGCAATATAAATAGTCAATATTGTTTTTTCTTGGGGGGGGGGGTCATAATGAAATGCTTGATATCTTTTCGAAATACAGTGTTAGGTAAGTATTGTAAATATCCATTCTATTCCTCATCTTTTGTATATGTATATTTGATGATATCTCTAAATAGGAATTACTGGTTATACTATGTCTTGACTGATAACGTCAGTTTAAAGGAATACATTCATGAAATACTTGTCAGGATGAAATTCAAATCATATGAACCAAACAAATACACTGTCGAGTTTGAGCAAGATTTGAAAAAAATTTACGATATAACACAAAACAATCTCAATTGACACAAAGAGTTATGTCAAACTTGGAAATACTTTTGTTGTTTTTCTTTTCCATTTAACAAAAAGCAATCATTTGAAATCGAATGAAATTAAATCATTAAAAAGAAGAAAAAAATTGTCTTTGACCTAAGAATTGAACTAGAAAACAATTCACAGCATTTAAAATCAATTGCTCACATTTTTCCCCTATACAATACATTGGATGGTTTCGGAAAACTTCTAAGCATTCGGAGATGGAATAATCGGTATTAACCGAAGGTAGACCATCACGGTACAGAGCGGGGTAGGGCTCTGTACATGGTAGGGTTCTTATCATTACAGCTTTTATTTATTATAGGCTACGACGTCTAATATAGGACTTCTCAGTCACTTTCGTAAGCTTTCCATTCGTTTTGATACAAAGTTCATTCAAATTCGCGAAATAAAGCTGTCGGCGTGTAAATTTCATTCAAAATAACACTTTTTTCATTTGATTTTCTTTTTCGGTCAATGGATTTACCACTTGTTTCATTCAATTTAACAACCGCTTACAAATGCGCAGTTTGCATTCATTTTCGTCAACAATGGCAAATCGGACGTCCGTACCATTCAATTTCACTTTGGGTCATTCTAAATAACAAAGTTTTCATTCATATTCGCCTATCTTTACAAACATATGGTATACATGGTATATGCACATGTTTCTCATCTAAATTAAACAAATGAGTTATATAACATGCCTAGATGTCTTGCCCGTCAACATGTAGAGGATTAGAAAACTCTAGATATAAGATTGGACATCATCTTACTGATGTTCTCATCACGGACTTTATCGTACTCGGTCATCTTTTGGAAGTGATATTACGTAGACGAACATGATAATGTCATGCATGATGTAATTATGATCATTAAAATATATATAACCCAAACAAGATTTCAGATTGTATACGTGTGTTATTTAGTTTATGTCCACATGACATGAGTTATTTGTGCGCGCAGTGAGAAAACAATGTATCAAACTCATTAATGATTGTGTAGCCTGATTGTGATTGTAATTAAGATAGTGATTACGATTGTGACTGAGATGGTAATTGTGACTGTGATCACGATCGTGATTGTGATTCAGATTTTGATGTCATAATTGTGATTGAACTGATACTCATAGATTGTTCTTAACATGTTCAATACAGACTAAATATATTTTACACAAATATAAATGGCTTCAAAGAGATTACGAACATCGAATAAATTATCAAAAACAAAACCAAACAAAACATTAAAAATAAATCAATGTATAGAGTATTGATACCCCAAGTTGGACCCCCCCCCCCATGTTCCATGCTAATTCTATATTGATGTGGCTAGATTTTATCTACTTAACACAGACATGATCGTTCATACCCCCTTCACATACACGGATTTTTCTTACGAGTCCTTACGGATCGCACAAACTCACGGATCCTTACGATTTGGCCACTTTTACGACTGGTTTAAGAGTTATTACGAGCTGTTTACGGTTTATTACGGATTATTACGAGTTGTTACGATGTATTTACGGCAACAGGGTACGATTTGTCACGAGTTGTCACGGATAAATACGAGCAACTAATGTGTAAGTTACGACCTGTTTACGAATAGTTCCAAGTAAGTTACGAGTATTTACGAGTCCTTACGAATATTAGCCCAAAAAATAACAACTGAAAATGAAGTGTTCGAATTTGCAGCTTTTATACCTTTCCCCAAATCGTAAACAGTTCGTAAGCATACGTAAAGTATACGTATCTATTTGTAAAGTACTCGTAACTACATGTAAATTGCTCATAATAGCCCGTAACAATCCGTAAAGCTACCGTAAAATGACCCGAATAAAATCGTAAACAACACGTAAGCACTCTTAATAATACGTAAATAATCCGTAAACAAATCGTAAACCAACCGTAATGAATCATTACAAAAATCTGTTATGCTACAGTCACACGGCCATGTTACGGACCTGCGGATGCCTGCGTATATTTGGATAATGAAAATGCGTAATTTTTAACCCCAATACGGAAATTTGAGCAAAAGTTACCTATATTCTGCGGACGATACGGATTAGTTACGGATGTTACGTATGAATTACGGATGTTACGGGTAAAACCTGCGGATGAACCCATCCGCTGCCAACCCGCTGACACATGTTACTGACGACTTACGGATGACTTACGGATTTTACGGATGACTTACGGACGATACGGATGACTTACGGACGATACGGATAAGTTACGCTCGTGTCTGCGCATGTCGGCTTCCTCTGGCGTCCGCACCATCCGCATATAAACCCACGTGGATCGGAGCTTGCTTCAGTCGCATTTCATCAAGTCTGAGATCTAGTTCCAGTTATTCAACAGTTTCTTCTCCATCTTTTTGGACTTTCGTGTGCATCATGTCTGGCAGAAGAAGTAGCAGAAAAACCAGGAAGAATCCTCCAGTGAGTGAGCAGCCACAACAGCCTCCCCAGGCAGAGGAAGAGCCTCTGTTGCATGTCATCCAGCACGCCCCCCTCTCTCCATGCACCCGGGATGATGTTGTGCTGGTCGTCCTCTCTGTCCATCATGCCATTCTGCTCAGCGGATGCCTGGTCTCTCAGGAGGTTGTGGATGCACAGGCAGGCGAGGACGATGGTCTCCACTGTGGAAGGCACCTGTGCCATAGCACTCAGAAGACACCGGAATCTGTTTGCAAGAATGCCAAAGGCATTCTCCACACATCTCCTGGCTCTGGAAAGTCTATAGTTAAATATCCTCTCCTCCATGGTCAGTGGCTTGGCACCAAAAGGCTTCATCAGGGTGGTGCGTAGTGCAAATGCAGCGTCAGCAATCACGAAATAAGGGATGTCTCGATCGTCATGAGGCAGTGGCTCATCTGGTGGTATTCCAATGTTCTCATCGTAAATTGCCTCTTTCAGACTGCACGTGTTCCAAATCTGGGCATCAGAACTCGCACCACCTGCTCCCACCTCCACCCACCGGAACTTGTAGTTGCCATCAACCAGGGCAAGGAGTACAATCGAGTTGTACCCCTTATAGTTGTAGAACTGGGAGCCACAGTTCGCGGGTGCCTTGATGCGGATGTGCTTGCCATCTAAGGCTCCCAGGCAATGGTGGAAGTTCCACCGGTCGGAGAAGGTCTGGGCAATGCCCTTCCACCCCTCTGGAGTAGATGGGTTGCTGATGGTCTCCTCGCCATACTCAGCGTAGGTGGCCTGACACACGTCCAACACCAAGAGTGAGATGGTGTTGTGGGGTACATAGAATAGGTACATCAGGCTGTGGTAGGAGTCCCCACTGGCAAGGTAGCGCATGGTGACGGCGACCTTCAAGCCTACTGGAAGGGCCTTCCTGTACCAGGTATCATACTTCTGTAAGCGAGGAGTGAGGCGGGTGACCATTTCGGCAAACATGGCAGGTGTGATGCGGGTGAAGTTGCGGAAGCCCTGAACATCCTCATTGCGTAGCAGGTGCATCAGGTTACCATAGGCACCCTGGTGTGGTCGCAATGTGATCCAGTGACGAACCCAACACATCCTCTCTTTTCTCCTTTCAAGGATGGCTTGCATCTTGGCCATCAGGATCTTCATCTGCATCTGATTGTGTTGGATGGCCATCAAACAATCCAGCAACACAAGGCGGCGTTCTCTCTCCATCTTGAGTGACCTGTGAAAGTCTACAGTTGAAGAACTGACAATGATGAGGATGCTGGCAGCATCCAGGGTTGCATACCCAAGTGAAGACCATTTGGCATGGGCGACATCCGCCGAAATGAAAGAAGACATAGGTAAAAATTCCGCATATTATCCGTATCTCAACCGTAACATACATATCCAATCCGTAACATCCGTATCCCATCCGTAATATTCGTATCCCATCCGCAAGCATACGCAATTACCGCAAGTCCTATCGTAAGATCCGCAATATATATGTCAAAAATACGTTAAACATACGTAACTCCTACGTAATAGTGTTTACGTACCCCTATGTATCCGCAGGCATCCGCACACCCGACAAAGTGTGCGGATCAGTTACGTATCTAACGTATCCTGCGGATGAGTTTACGTATCTTACGTATGAGTTACGTATTTTACGTATGGATAACGTATATTCTGCGGATGCTTACGTATATTTCATCCGCAGCAAAATTTTGAGATTTTCAAAATTCCGCTGCGGATCTGCGTATGTCTGCGGATCCTGCGGATTGAATTACGGATGGATACGGATGATACGGATCCTTGCGGATGCTTACGGACTTTTATCCGTAAGCATCCGCAGCTACCGTAAGTGGCCGTGTGACTGTGCCATAAGAGTCATTTACGGATTCTTGCGAGCAGTTTGCGGATGGTAACGTGTTCTTGAGAGCGGTTTACGGATGGTTACGGGCTATTTACGAACTATTTACGGACAAATCAATCCGTAGACGATCGTAAGAAGATTTTTGACATGTCAAACAATAATTTGCCTCTCCTTTCACGGAGCCTTAAGAGTGTCTACGAGCTGTTGCGAGTTGTGACGAGTTATTTACGGAAACCAGCGAGTTATTTACGTATGCTTGCGATTGACTACGAGTTGGCGATCCGTAAGGACTCGTAAGAAAAATCCGTGTATGTGAAGGGGGTATCAGTTGCTAAATAGTGATGATTTAGTGGGTATACATAATCCATAGTGAGGACAAATAACATGTTTGTTGCTTACCAAGCCATACAATTTGAAATGGATTTAGCATGGAACTCAGCTTGCGGGGTTCTATATAATTATGATCATATTGGGTAAGATTTACATGTTTAATTTGTCTGCAAAACGTGTGAAACTATATGCAAAGAAACGAATTTGAATTCACGGAAGACGCTATTTCGAAATCGCGAATCGTTTCGCTTTAAATTGAATGAAAATTTTAAGAAAAAGAAACACGTTTTAATTTCGAATTAAAAATGAAATGTTTTTGAATGATCGTTTTAGGAAATTAAATGCTAAAAAACGAATTTGAACGAAAAATAACAGCTGCGGTGACAGAATCGGCGAAATTGAATGAACATAAAATGAATTTTAGTGGCCAACTTACGAAAGTGACCGAGAAATCCTATAATGTGAAAAAACAACGAAATATGAATAGATACATGTATACTAACTTTGATATACTTTTACAAATGTTGAATGCAATTATGTCGCGAGACTTGTTCCCTGCAGCTTTATCGTAAATTATGACGAGGACGTGGCCCCACTGAAATCAGGAGGGGGGGGGGGGATGTTGTGAGCACTTACATTTCCCCCCTATTTTGACCCCGAAAATTTGAAAGTCGCACCGGCCGATATTTTGCTCAGTGGGGGGGGGGGGGGGGGGGGGGGGGCAAGGCCCACTTGGCCACCCCCCCCCCTGCATCCGCGCCTGCCGGTGGATTTATTATAAGCACTAGAAAATTTAGCCCCTTAAACTCTTCTGGTTTCGAGAAAAATTAAACATCAAAATTTACCGGAACTCCTGGTAAATTTTTGATGAATTTCAAATAGCGATTACAGCCATATGGTATAGCTGCGACCATGAAAATCTCAGAATATGTAGTTGTGATATATAACTTCCAATCGGAAATAGCCAATCGGTCGATTTTAGTCAAGAAACATTGTTTTATGGCTAAATTGATATCTTGACCTTGAGTGGGAGCTATACAACATGAAGAGTTTATTATTTACAATTTCATAACTTTAGACTTGATTTCAACCGCGACAACGATCACTCAATATTATAGGATCGCATATGCTTCCAATATGTTCATTTGAACCAAATTCATGACCCCATACCAAAACTTTGTATTACCTTTGAAATAAGTACATGTATCTATTGAAGTTGTAACTTGTAACAATCTGCTTGATTTTAAGATAGAATGAAGATGTTTTTCCATCCACCAGCATGCAGTACCAGGTGACATATAACCATGAATGGGTCATCATTATGCAAGTTGTGTAGATGTATAAGCTTATGATGGTATAGTGCGATTAACGTGGGTTACCACGCTAATATCAATAGATTTAAAAAAAACACATATGTTTCAAGGTGGAAATCTGCCTGCTTTCTAATATTTTGCTTTAAATGATATGCGATACAGATATTTTCCTTCCTTTTTTTAATAAACATAAAATCAAATACAAAGAAAGCAAAGCAACGTCAACAAAACAATACACCAGTTTACAGTTGTGTGCGCCATTTTAAACAAGGCCAATGACCTAGAGGTCATGTATTTATGCGTAAATTAAGATTGCGCCCATGCAAATTATGATGATATCACTGCCTGCGCGCTGCGTTGTGCGCGCATATCATCATTTGCATGGGCGCAATCTTAATTTACGCATAAATACCAGAGGTCAGAAGTTATTGGCCCCGGAACAGGGCCAATTTGGCCCTGTTCCGGGGCCAATGACCCGAGGTCAACTGTCTGCTCATGCGCACTGATACAACTGTAAACTGGTGTATTAATGATAACTAGACCGGAAGTCGTTACTGCTGACGAATTATAGTTGATCTGCAGCGGATCTGAAATAAGGCCTGACGGCATTGTTTCTTATATACCACTGGGTTGTAGCAGAAATTCAGAAAGTACGTTTTGAATTTATATGGAATGGAAAGAGTCGTATCAAAAGTGCGATCTGCTACCGAGATTATGGTGATGGCTGTTTATTAAAGAATTATAGATTTTGAGTTATTTGTGAAAACTCAAACGCTTATGTGGTAATCATAAAGAGACTTCTTTATGGGGAAGAAATATGGAACGGAAACTGTATTTTGACTATAGCTTTAAAACGTTAGGGGAAGATTTATTTCCCTTTGCAACTAATGTAAAATTATTCACTTTGAAAGCACCAATAATTCCACTTTAATGTTAAAAGCATGACAAGATATGGGGAGCTGTAGGAATTTTCAAGAAAGGAAAACTAATCCAATAGCCTTTAATGATAAATATTACCTATGTAAAAGTGTTGTTTTTTTAAGTGAAAAATTGAATAAGAAAACTATTTATCGAGTTAGTCGAATTCCCGATAACACCCACACAAAAACACTGCGGCCTCGGGCGGAACCCAGACTACCTAAACATATTTACAAACCCACCCATCCTTTCCCACACACATACGCACACATACTAAACGTCGTAGTATCGGTCAAGAAGGATATTTCAAAATTGACAGAATTAAATCAAGTTTAAGCACTTTTGTTTTCATGCCATTTTTCTGACCACAACTATGATTGGCACCATGTACCTGCTGGGTGCGAGGTTGGGTGCCTTGTTGTTAAGATACACGAACTAAGCAAGTGATGGACATGCTAGAGAGAGAGAGAAAGCCACAGAGCGAGAGAGAGAGAGCCAGAGAGAGAGAAACAGATACAAGGGCAGAAACACAGACTAAGTGACACAGGCAGAAGATAGGTAGAATATATATATCAAGGAAAGTGGGAAAGAGAAAGCTGAGAAATTTTGAGAAAGGAAAAAACAGGAGGACTAAGAAAATACGGAATACACAGTATATGAAAAGACGGATAAAAAGAGATAAGGGGAGAGAGAAAGGAAAACAGAAAATATATATATATAGAGAGAGAGAGAGAGAGGGGGGCAGAGAGAGAGAGAGAGAGAGAGAGAGAGGGGGCAGAGAGAGAGAGGATCCTCTATTGAAATCATTCACATGAAGAAAAAAAAAGAATACAATTCAAAGTATATTAGGACTATGATCATGCTTACATTATGGTGTGATCGAAACTCTTGCTAAATAGTGATAAGTGATGAAACAAACATGAACATTAACAAAAAAATTACTTTAATTCTAACACAGGCTAAAAATACAATTATGCGAAGTCCTTCCAAACAAGGGTAAACGAATAAGGACTATAATTATAATAGAATGTCCTATCAAAAAATTTGGACCCTCAATTGGACCGTGCAAAACAAAGCCTGCCATTCAAAGAATCAATTTGTGTTTTTTAATGGGCCATGGTTTACCATGAAATTCGCTGAATTTGTTTGCATGCAGACAATGAATTATGGAGAAGTTTTCTCCAGATAACTGATCATCCGTGAGTGACGCATACAATACTTGAAATGAATCAGAGAAATCCGTGGGCGAATTGGGAGGAAAAACATGAAACAAAAACCTGACAATTTTTCAGTCTTGTTTCAATGTTTTCACCGAAACACGACAGCGAAGCTCCCTGTTTGAAGCAGAAGATCCTACAGAGTCAGACAAACTCGTGATTGGTTAACCCTTGCAGTGCTTGGATCGGACAGTCGCTTTTAAGATTGACATAAATTGTGTTCCTTTTCATCATGATGTTAGTAAAGCCCTTCTAAATTACTCATCTTGATGACTAATAGCTTAACAGAAATTTTCAAAATAGGGATTCATCTACTAGTATACAATGCCTAACAGGAAAGATGGAGGAAAATACACAGGGAGATGAAAGTAAGGGGAAATCGTATTCCTATCATTCTGGTGAATATTAGAAGCCGTTTTCCGTCCAAATTCTTTTCAATAATCACTGTTCATGTGCACTCTTATCATGTCACAAAACTAGTACAAAACTAGTGTGACGGACAGCAACGTAAAAAATAATAATTAAAGATTATCATGGGAAGTGTTATGCCTCGGTATACGTGCGTCTGCCAATAGACGCTCAACCGAAGACAAAGAATATATATTTTGGTAGGAGTTTTTTCCCCCGCAAAATGAAACTATAGATTTCTAACTAACTGTTTGAAAAAAAAAACTTCCTTTAAATGCCTATAGGGAACAAAAGGGGCACGTGCTTCCCCTAAACTAAATAACGAAAAATAAGAAAGCTCGGAAAGGATGTGAGGGAAATATACGGAATAAAGGTATGTGAAATAGGTTGAAACCACCCCTTTTCAAACATTCCTTTAATCGGGAGCGCACATCCATCACACAGGACCGACAGGATGCCAGTGCCCCCCCCCCCCGTACCCACTCTTCGCCACTGATTAGAGAAAGAGGGGGGGGGAGGGGCAATTCTAGGGGGAGAGAGAAAGAATGGAAACGCGATCATAGTTAATTACATGTATAATACTTTGGTTACATTTAGTAAAGTGCAGTAGTAAGAACCTGTATGCACTTTAAAATCAATTTGGAAAAGAAATTAACCCAAAAGTGACTAAAATGGGAACATGTTTTTTAGATATAAATATAACACAAATTTGGGCAAAATATAACTCCCCAATGGATACAAAATATCGGTTAAAGTTTACCCATTCTCCACGGAAGTCAAAACTAGACCTCCATCCAGGTTTGAAGCCAGAACATTGGCAGTCTCCGGGTTAAGGGTGGGCATGATGGTGGAGGAAACTCAGTTGTCCTACTGTGAAGAAGACACACATCTTTTTAGGTACCTGCCTACATCACCCCAGGATTGCTAGCAGTCGGCTTTGAAGGTCATAACAATGTCGGTGACATGGTAGGGTGAAATGCAATCCAATTTATCAAGAGAACTTCAGAAGAAACGAGAACGAAAGAGAAAAGATAAAAAGAAGAGAAATACTCAGACACAGTGGCAACATAACAACAAGTGACGGTGTGTGCAAATTATCTTATTTAGAACTTTGTCTTTTCTCAGACATGTGAAAACTCCTACGTCTGTCGCCCATCTAAACAGAAGAACAAGAACAAGAAAGGATTCATGATATTTCGATGCATGTTAATCGTTTTAAATGGCATGTTTTTTTTTTACTATTTATCTTGCCCCATCCCATCATTTTGTCATATTCGACAAGGTCTATAATCGTTGCATTTTATAATGTAAAAAACAAAACTAAGTCTATTAGTCTTCAATATTATTGTTACGTTTGAATAATCCCGTCCTTTCAATTGCTTCTTACGATATTCACGGTGATCCATGTCAAACATTTCCGCTTTAATACTGACATCATTTCTTGGTACGGCATTACTCTACATTTGCCACTTCATACCCAGGAGAGAAATAGAGACATGGTAGGATGACAAAAGCCTTTGTGATAGTAACTGCCATATGACCCCACGTCTCTGATACCATAATAACAGAGTTTATGCAGTAAATGTTATTAATCGTATCAAGTCAAGCAAAATACCGACAGTATGTAAATTGCACGTGCTACCTTATAAAGAAAATGTTACGAGCCTGCCTAGCAATAAATTGAACCAATAGTTTAGGCCTTATTGATAGGCTATATCGCTGTAAGAATGTTTCTAAAGACTTTTATCCAGGCAGTGGGAATGGGGTAACAAGCTTGTGTAATGAAGGCTATCAGACGTAATTAAGAATTTAACAGATGCTTACTTTTTATCAATAACGACCCCTTCAATGTTTCCGTTTATTATGTTGTCTAATTCAACACATTAACCACTTAAGATTTTATTCTCCAAACATGATATACCGGGATGATATAACGATATATTAAACGATCATCGAAAAAAGACTCCGACGATTAAGCTAGTCATCTCAACGAAAGAAAGACAAGAATAGAGCCAGCCGGAGATGTGATGCCGTGAACAGAATTTAATTCCGCACCAAAATAGTCGGACGTCCCGCCCTCGCATTGATTTAAAAGTGTCACCGTCAATTTAGGCGGGAACGCGTCACCTTGCGCTTTCACTGCAGAAATTGTGACGTCGTGTGACGTAGCTGTCGTCTGCTCGCCTGTGGAGGTCGGGAGGCGCGTTTTTTCAAGTCGTGTTTGGAATGGCAAGTATGGCCGCCAATTGAAGTTGTCGTAAACATGTTTTGATGCCAAGAGACAATCCCGTACGTAGCATTGCAATTATTATATATTTTTTTAAAACTTAAGCTATTCCTATCGAGAAACGAGTGGGTAGATAAATCGGCAATTATGACTTCCGAACGTCTAAATATTTCGAGTTCGTTCATTCATATCAAGAAAGTTAATCAGCAGTAGTTATGAACGTAATTTGAGTAAACAACTTACTGTGTTTCTCGAGTGTACGAGAGAGACGTCGGAGTATTTGGTAACCAATGTTTTGTCTCGATCCCTTTGTCTTGATTTTTGATATGATCATTGATTATAACGCGACATTTGCCAGACGTTTAGTTGATGTAGCAGTTGTGTTGGATATCTTTTCCAAGGGTTTGTTTCAATCGAGATGCCCCAACGGAACAAAATTTAGATGGTTTGTCAAATGTATGGATGGATTGCGATTTTGTTAAAAAGATGTCTTAAGCCCTTAAAATTGAACTTTGTTATAGCATTGAAAAAAGTTGATTCAACTTTTCTTTTCTTCAAACAATTGAAATTTGAAACTTCTGAAGAAAAAAATTAAAATAAAGAATGATTTTTAGTATCGTTAATGACTTTTCGTTTGGAATGCGTTCAGACCCCATTTTCAACAATCTACTGAGTACTACAGGATCTGCTCTACAGTATATTATTAAATATCAATATATCAATGAAATATAAACGTGCCAAACCAAGAGTCATGGCGTTAATCCAACTTGTGATGTCAACAAAGATAGTATCCCTAATGTAAAAAATAATTCTTTTATATTACACATCACGGTTTACAGAGTTTACCTGTATGTTAGCTGGAAAATTCTTTATGCGATACACCCATATCATGAATTTAATTTTTTTCTTCATTTTATAATTCTATTTTAATCAAAGGTATGCATTTTCTACCTAAATACTGATTTATATAGGAAGTTGAGAACATGCATTTTGCCGATTCTCTTATATCCATATCATCTTCTGCATCAAAATCTTAATTGTATAACATAGTTTTTTATAATCATGCTACATGACCATGTTATAATCTCACTTAACCTCCCTTTGAAACTCTTAAAATAAACCCCATAACTTTAAAATAAAATGAATGAAGTTTATCTCAGTAACGATTGAACTTCATAACACACTTGCACAGGACAATGATGGATGTATTAAACTTCTTATTGCGTCTTGAGACGCAACTACGCATGTCCTTAACATACCAATCCGTGACGTTAGCGTGATGATCCCATGCCGTGAGACATGTAGCAGACGACTCGAAACTAGAACACCAATCTTAACTTTTACTCTCTTTCCCGCCAATTCACAGGGTGATTAACCACAAAATTATATTACTCCCGTACATCTACTGAACATTCCCTAAAACGGCGACTGCATGACGCGTTGAGTTTGAAATAGCAGAGATCTTTGATTGGTGGGTGTTGAGTTTTGATTTGTTTGGAAAGCAAATCGAATCAAGACTTTTAGAATGATTTCCTTGTTTCAAAGATCTCCCAAGAATGTGCTTGGAGCAGTTATCGGCATCTCTTTTCGGAAGTGATGTAATCTGCAATACTTTGCATTCCAAATAGCATGAATGAAACAAGGAGACTGTTGTTATAAATAGAAACATACAGCAAACATATACATTTGCCATTGCTATCATGATTTTCAAACTCGACAGCCCTTCTTGGAGTTTCGGCATTTTTATCCTTTTCTAATTTAAAAATGATACGCCTTGGCTTCTCAATGGATTTTAAAGTACAAGCTTAAGTTTGATACGCTTATAGGCATCTTTGCTTAAATTGCTCGCATTTCTAACTTCGACCCTAGACCCCACAATATGACTATCACTTAAACTCCATTCCCACGTAAAATTAAAAATAAAGATACCCCCCCCCCCCACACACACACATGTATAAAGAGCAGAAATTAAATTAATTCACAACGCTGTATGGAATACATAAGAAGCATGGTTTGAACTTCACAAGCGCTTTCGATTTTTCTCGTCAGGTGTATAAATAATTATATATATATATATATATATATATATAGGCGTGAAGAAAATGGTCTAGGAACGCCTTCATATTCTGGAACACCCGTTGTCATGTCAGAGTTGAGAATTCTCGCACTTTATATATATATATATATATATATATATATATGATTTGAAAAGGGTAATAGTGAAGAACTTTGAAGAATTTTAATTTCAACATAAATTAATATTTGTATATTACCGTGACGAAGGATTTTCCGAACTGAATTATTTATTATATAAACATGTATATAATTATATAGGCCTACATAAATAAGTTTACAAACCAAGGTTTGTAAAAACGCGTCAAAACGCGTCATATGATGCACATAAACCTAGGTTTGTCGACAAACCTTCTTTGTGAATTCGGGCCATAGTGTGTGATCGAAGTTTGGATGTGGTTATTTATATATGTTCATCCCATGTAATGCCACTTCATTCTTGATTAAACCCTTCTTTAATCTTAGTGCAATCGTCCTCTAGAGCCCGTGTTGTTTCCTCCGATCCTATAAACCACACTCATTTGCCAAGGAACTTTCTTCTCCACTATCTATTCTCTCAATTGACAATGTTGTTGCAGACTGAGTTTTTAATACCATGTGGTTTTCATATATTGCAGAAATAAAAACATGTTTTAGTATGATATTGTAGAGATCCTCTCATTCATTCAGAAGAACAATATTTTCTGGTATCTCGAGTGTTTCTCGTCAACATTCCAAGTCAACAGGTCTTTTGACCTTACCATCAAACAGGGGTCACATCTTGCCTTCAAATCGGATACCGATTGGGGCTTATTTTTGCTGCTGCGTTGTCGATACAAGCGATTATTTGTATAATCTGGACTCTATGTGCAAATGATGCTCATAGAGTTAACTTTCTAAAGGTGAACATTTACCGTAAAGGAAGATGGTAGTTCTACAAAATTATGATTACCTAAACATTTGGGTACAACCATTATTAAAACCTGATTTAAGCTCGGAATTATATCGTAAACGACGGATAACCATTAGCCATTTTCAGCATTGGTGCTACTGGTTATTTTGCTGTATAAGAAAAACCCGTTTGAGTCAAATGCATGAGAAGCATTAATTTCTTTCTTTTTGTCAGTATCAAGACATAGTTTTATTGAGTTTTTGCACACAAAAAATATCACAAACAGAGATAACCATTACAATTTGCAGATAAAAGTAGGGAGGGTCTAAAAGGCGTGGAACAAACACACATTTTAATTGCGTCGAACCAAATTTGCCAAGATGTTTCCTACAAGTGCATTCAATCAAGCAATATAAAATATTTTGTCTTATTCTCAAATTTAAATGTACTCTGTAAACCTATTACGAACATACTTGTCAGTATTTCGTTACTTGTATAATTCAGTTGTTTTATTATATATTGTAATACTGTAGGGTTTATATATGACATTAAACTTGTGGATATTTGAGTAGAAAAATAAATCAAATCAAATCAAATCAAATCAAAGTAGCAGAAGAACAACAAAAAAAAAATCGCCAGGTTTTCAAATTAGCCAAATAAGGTTGACATGGGGGCCCTTATTTGCCGATATTTACGGATAAGGTGACAGACATTTTCAGGCGATGACTCTGGATGTTTGCTTTTAAACCCTTTTTTGGCTCAAACATCATTCTACCTCGCAATCTGTATTTTTTTCTTGAAATATTTTGCCAGCTCGTGGGCTTTAAATATATCGTTATAATGTATGAATATACATCATGACGATACTCCATTGAATTGAATCAATGTTAGTCAAATCCTTACCGGTGCCTACAATTTTTTTTGTTGCTTATTGCATAATTTTCTGAACCTCTGTTGGCAAATTGTGAATTCTGAAAGCGTTGATTCCTATATTCAGAGTCAGAGAGTACGCTAACTTTGTAAATAATTATGCTTTGTGGGAGATGCTGCAAATCAAACAAAATATTTCACGTAATAACACCACTTGGGATAAACCAACAGCCTACGGGCATGTGGACAACACATTGCAAATGAATGAAAACATCAAATAAGGTCAAAAATGGGAAAATATCGTTTTTCATTGGTGTGTTCTAAATAATTTGAAACGTTACACCGAATTCATTCGTAAATCTTTTATATGCTTAAATTTGATTTGTGTTTTTATTTTGCTCAGCCCAAACTATTGCAGCTGCAGATGATCTAGCCATTAAGATGTATTTTGCACTCACTACTGATTTCAGAAACACCTTACCGTATGATGAATTAAAGAAACAACATGCTTTTGTTTATTTCATGAAGTTCTCTTTTTCCGTTCTGTATTGTGAACGGTTACCACTTCAATCTGTTGCTTTCTTTCGCTTGGTTCTAAGTTCACACCGACGCCGAATTGATGGCGAATTAAATCGGCGAGCAAAGCGGCGGCAAAGCGTAACAAAGCTTAATTAAAGCGTAAAGACCGTAACAGAGCGTGAGAAAGCTTTGAGCAATTCGGGACATTTGGCAAGAGCGCCAAATTTTCTTCGAATGATCAAAACAAGTATTTTGACAGTCGCAAATGATATAAAGAAGTGCATCAAGTAACATTTTGTTTGCATAATTATTCCGAAACACTGACATTACAGAGGCATGAAAGTTCCACGTCCACCGATATGTTTTGCTTGTATAAAATATGAGATAAACATCGTAATACAATTAAAATATATAATTCATGAACCGTATGACAAACATGGACTCGGAAGTGGAGGCTTATTGGCAATAAAGCAAGTTCTAGAATTTCAATGAGGATGCAAGCTGAGTTACGTTTACAACTTTCTTCTTAACTCCAGCGTTACTCAACATGCTAAGGCACTCGTAACCTCTACATGTTGACGTCTAGACACAGAAATAGGATCGGTAGAAGTGGGTCAGCAGTTCTGTACCTCCCACCTGCTTCTCTACCAGTAATAAGGTGTTTCAACTATCCTCATGATGTTTCCTCGCCGCATGCAGACAGGTGAATTTGCACGGAGGAATCACCGAAGATTAAAACAGTTTAAGTCAGGGGACACTTAAAGCACGTTTCCTCCACACCATTTAATGAAATAAAATATGATTCCAAACACTTTAAAGAAATCATATCCCAGGCATTTAAAATACCTTATTACGCCTTTTCTAAAAATGTGCAATTTCCGATCTTAAAAAAATAAAATGTCATTAACCAATTGTTGCAAGCATTAGTTTTAAAGTAGAAAGACGATAACACGCCCCTTTCTTCCTCCTTCAAAAGCATTCTTTAAGTTTCTAACTTTCTTTTCTGTTTCATGCAAGCCACTGGCTTTTTATTATAGCTTTGTATTTTTTTCGAAATTGATAGGCCTAATCGAAATTTATTAAATGAAATATACATTCGACAATGAATAATCAGATGCCAAAACGAAACAGGAGCATAACAAAAGATTACATAGTTACAGGATGAAAACCGATTCAAAATTATCTTTACATTCAAACAAATGATGAATTGATACGATTTAGTGATAATTTCGTTATGATATTTAACCAACTGAATTCATATTTTGGTCCAAATGACATGTTCTTGTCAGTCAAAATTTGCTTTGAATTTTGCCAATTTCACTATTCCTTAGAATGAGTTATGATTCATCTCTAAGGTTGATGAAATGTGATACGATTGTGGCTTTTGGAAAGAAAAGCAAAACACACTTTTTTCAATTGGAATGTGGTGACACGAAACTATAGATAGCCCTATTTTTCTTATATTCCTGAACAGATCACAAACTGTGCAGTCGACCGCAAACTAAATGCCTTCGTATTTCGCTTTCTGAATTTTGAATGAATCTCTTGGATTTGGATCTTGTGCTCTTGCTATCAATTGCCATCGTGGGGTTCTGATTTGTGGCTGAAAGACAGAGCATGGTGCATTAGAAACCATTTTTGTGACGTCAAAATACTGTTATAATGAGACATGTACAAAATATTTTCTGTTATAACCTGTCTGATTGGAAATAACAATTTATACCCTAATGAAAACATTATATATATATATATATGTACATGCATTTTGTATATTAATATTATAAGGAAATAACATATATACAACAGCTTTGTCAACTCTCATGGAAGAAAAGAAAAAAATTATACAAATAAGGACATGAGAGAATAATGGTTTCGTGGCTCACATAAAAATTCCCCTTTGCTGACCTGCATTTTTAAAATATAAACTTGGAAAGTGTTGAAAAAAGTGTCAATGGCTTAGAATGCCACTAGACAACAAAGACGGGCTAGTCGATTCGGCAACACCAGATTTAATCCAACAACGTTTCTCCCTCCTACTATGGAAGAGAATCTGCCCCTCTGAATATTAAAAGCAAGAAACGCCACTGAGAGGAGAAAGAAAGAATACTGAAAAAAGAAATATGAATTAAACTGAGGTATCCATTTGGGAGGATCCAGGTTTTATTCTTCGATCAAGTCCTACGAAAACATATGATTCCGTTATTTGTAATACTAAATTGAAGATAACTTCTCTTCCTAAAAGAAAGTAAGGTAGTATTCCTGTGAGATGGTTACAATGAATTAAGTAAAAAATAAAAACACGAGGACCATATTGATAATGGACTTGAAATTTTGCTGTAAGATGTTCAGATGGATATCAAAACCCTACTTAAATTCTTTATGTGAACATGATGAAGAGTGTCGTTTCATTGAAAACAGTCCGATATAAAATACTGACAAGTAATATGAAAACAGAATATATCCATTTGTACCATTACAAAAATACGCTGGTAGACGTTTTGTTTTAAATATTTGATAATTGTACAGACAGGCAGGCAACCTTCTAAAATGATCTTTACCTTTAACAACTTATCACAGATCCATTCCTTCAAGATTGTCCATCATCTCTGTCTGAAAAGGATAATAATTACGGCAAGTTATCTTCCACCACCGGAATACTGCATGCCATTCCCATTGAGAAGTAAGAAGAGGGATACCACATCTAAAGTTTCTTTAGAAGATCATGTATCAGGGCGTGTCATGTGACCCATTTTATCTTCCATACCTCTGGATATTGTAAAGCTAGTCGTTCTTGTGAACCTACGTGCCTATGGGCGGGTAAGAATGGCGCCCCGCAGGGTTCGGTATGCCATAGGAACATGGTCTTGTAAAGTTTTCCTTGTTGGCTCTAATGATGGTTATGTGAGGTGTGTGATTGGGACGTTCCCTGAAGGCTTCATTGGCTCTTTGACGATTCTGATTGAAAGGGCTTTGTTTGATTAAGGTTCTATTAAAGACTGAGTATTGCTATTTATCATGGTTATTTTGAATGGTATCATACACGTCTAAGCCCGAATAAAAACCTTGTCTGTTAATGCTCAATTCGTGTAAGATGTCATCCATACGATGTTTATAACTGAGCTAATAGTCATAAGACACAATATAAAAATATTTTTGAAATTCCATTTTTAAATGTGATTTACAAAAAATGCAGTCATTTCACAGACAATTTTAGGGGTTGTGTTCTCTCATCACTACATCTAAGTCTAGGAAGTCATTGCAACTTTGACTTTTAATAACCTTAATGACAAACAAATCCAAAATTGTCATGAGGTATTGTTTTAAGAAAATTTCAGCTTTTAACTTGTATTGTATGGCAGATATAGACTAATGCTCTAATGTTTGGGGACTGGAATAGAAAATAGGAGGTGGTAGGAAAATGCATTGAAATTATTTTAAAAGGGTTTATAAGAACATATAAGAAAGCCTGAGAGGTAACGAGAGAGAGGGTGAGATAGATAAAACAAGAGAGAAAGGGGGAGAAGAGAAGAGAAGAGAAAAAGAAGAAGAAAAAGAAGAAACAAAAGAAGAAGAAAAAGAAGAAAAAAAAAGAAGAAGGAGAGGGGGTGGGGAGGAGGAGGGGAGAAGAAGAGGAAATAATTTTGGGCATTTATGACTTTTCTCCATGTTGTCTCTTACAAATTCTGCTTCCCACATATACGATATTAAATTGTATCATTTCAAATGTTTTACCCTCTTTTCTAATTTCCGATTCAATACTCCGTTGGTCTACATCTCTTCTTTTCTTAGTTTATCCGTCCATTCAAAACGCATGATTCTTGTCACCTCTCTCCCCTCTTCCTCGAACCCATACCGTGAGCAACAAGCCATGACCCCGGCCCAACCTGGACCGGTACCGGATATATTTAGACCGGTTGGCAGGGCCGACCAGGCGGCATTCAGCTGACGCTCTTGAAAGCAGGACGTCCACACTAGGAACCTCTCCTTCTCTCGTCTTCCATCTCCACGGGCTACCAACAAACTTCATCAGCAAAAGCATCTATCCACCTCTTCTTTTCTGGCAACCCTCCCATACGCACTCGCCCGGCTCTCGCAGATAACGGGCATGCGAGCGCATTCAAAAGCCAAACACCGTCATAGTTCGACGTTATCGCATTGACGAAGGAGCAGCGTTACATGAATGTTCGATTTTTTGACTTCTTCCCATTTTTCTTTTTAGATGGCCAAATATACTTGATTTTGAGCAGAAGACATACAATTTGCTGGAGAGAATCTTTGAAACCAGTGCGTTGTGACAAGTAAAAGGAATTTATAAGGGGTTGGCTTTTTTTTAAAGTGAGGGAATCTTTCAACGGCACGGTAAGTCACATCCTTAGCTCTTTTTTGAAACACTTTATTATAATACATACATTTTTTTCAAACGATTTATGAAATGTTACTCATAGATAAAAAGTCTGTTAACAGCCCTGCAAACCATTCAGGTACAGTTTCATATCTCTGAGGAATTCTCCTCATCTATAGACAAACACTAGATTGTTGATTTCAGTTATAACTTTATTCAATATCTTTTGACTGATAGCTTTCTTTGGAAAAAGGAGAAGTCCCATAAGTACGCCTAACAAGAGTATATGTCAAATTTAGCGAGGATTACTCATACATAACAAGTTTATGCTTATTCAAAACAATCTGCGACGCACATCGTTCTACGCCATACTCATTTCCGAAATAAGTTAACAAGTCTGATTAATTAACTCACTTACAAATATTCGAATACAAATTGGGCTATCACTCAATTATTAATCTTACATCTTCATAAGATAGCTTGTCGTATCGTTATTATGCTCTCTGGCGTCGTTATATTAATCAATTTTGTATTCATGACATGAAAAGTGCTGCTTGTTTCCTGTATTGGAGAATGACGTCAGTCGGTGCTATTGACGAAGGGCCAAATTGCTTTCAGATAATTCTATTTCTTCTATCGACGCCCCTAGATGACTTATATATCTTCAACTTACACAGCCTTAGTCGAGAGAGGCTTTTTAAAACACATGTGCCCAGTCCTAGTCTAGGGTTTTGTAAATCTTGACCTAGTAGCCTATAGAAGTAGTCTAGAACCCCCGAGGCTATTGGATGGGGTAGTTTGTTCCTAACAAGAGGCACGCGAAGCACTCACCGAACAAATTAACTTTCTCAGACTTTCTCCTCTTAACATCTGAAACTTCTAAATCAAAATAGCTAAGTTTTGCGCTCTATGCACAGATATTCTTTGAAGGTTTCTACGGGAAGAAGCCGATCCAAATATGTTGTTTGATGATCAAAGAAACGTTGAGTTGTTTCGTAATGTGAGGCTCAATTTACCTTATATGCATAGCAAGAGGAATACAAAATTAAACGTTTTTGTTCTCTCCATATTCTCACATAAAGTATATTGTCGCCTCCAAATATAATTGTTGTATCTTTGAGAATGTAGTATTAAAAGATTGATGACTATCACTTAGACGTTATAGTTATCTAGATGCAGTAGTGCAACAGACCATGTCATATGAGGCTTGTGACTATGATACATTTTGCTTGATCATATATAAAAAGACCAATTTAACGTAAACGTTCAATATTGACTAATTATACATTACTAGAACTACATCACATAATTTCGATTACGCCAGAGAAAGCTAATTGTAACTTTTCACTAATTGATTTATAAATAATTGGTCAACAGTTCTTAACACACAAAAATATAAACATGATGCTACTAAATACCAATGACAGATGAATTTAAATGGCAGATAATGTAGTGGATATTTATAGCAGATAAATGTATAGCATTAATAAGTTCTAATCTATCTGTGAAGCTCTAGGGAGAACGTCCCCACCTTGACCCAACGTCTGTCTGGTTCTTTTAACCCCCTCCAGATGCAGTTCGGCACGTGTTCCATCGCCTTCCTCCTGATGCTATCCGTGACGTCATCACAGATACCAGTCTCTATGGGAGTCGGTATGTAAATCACTCATCTTCGGCGTAGCCAAACCCAACTTCTCCCACCCCCCCCCCCCAGAAAAAATAAGAAGAAACAATATTTCTTTGTGTGGTTTGCAGAAGGGTGTAAGTGCGTTGCTTGCACTTAAAATGGAGGCACACTATATTGTAATATGAAGAAGGCTGTTAGCAATAAAATACCCGTAACTTTAAAAATATGCGTTTATGAAAGGAAACTAATGGTATGAGGATGCTCCCATCTATTTTCACTTGCCATGTACAACAATGGCACAGAACTATAGTAGCGAGTAACTCGACATTTATGACATGTGCTATTAAACGTCCTTATGCCAGTCACATGACGATTGGTTATACAACATGCTACTGTATAGATCTCAATAAGATCGTATATTTAAATGTACGCAGAGTGTCAGGTTCCAAACTTTAGACTCCAGATAGACATTGATGTAAATTGGTTTTGATGTAAGGATCATATGTTGTCTTAATAGGTGGGGTGTTTGACCTCCAATTCGGAATGAGTTTTCTGGCCTGGGAGATGGAGAATGTTTAAATAATGCATTTTAAGGAAGATAATCTTTCGAAAGAATGTTTTTTGATTGCATTGAATATTGCTTAAGAAAATAATGACAAATGCAGAAGCATATTCACTTTGGCTTCATAAATCCTACATTTAATTGTATTTCGTCGTGATTTATTGCGATAATGTAATTAGATGCCGGTTTTCTATCAATTTAAAAATGAAAGAAATAATTAATGGCTCGTCACAAGTTAAGCAGTTACATAATTACGTAAAAATACGGAAACGATTTCCCTTAGATCGAGGACTTGCTACAGAGATTACCCTGTTTACGTTAAACGATTTATAATTCTATATGCCCAACATAACCATAATAATCATGATACTAGATTAGTAAAATGAAATTTCAAGCGCCTTATGTGGTATCCAAAATAAATTACATTCCACAGTGGTCTATACTTAGCTATTTCCCAGGCACGCACGTGTATCGCCCTATGCCAAGGTGCAATAAGGGGATAACTAATCAAATCAAATGACATTTGACGAAACGAGGGCGGTAGGTGCAAAATTAGCCACCCTGACTAAGGAAAATGTAGTACCTATCTCACCGAAGCACGTCACTGCTAATATATTCTTGTCCCAACGGATAAACAGAGAATAATTTATCAATCAAATGAAATTCGACGAAACAAAGGTGATAAGTCTGAAAGAATCCAAAGTGACCACTGGAGATCAGTTTGCTCCTTCGATTGTTTTTTTAAAATAATATTTCCACCAGAAACACCTTCTTGACCGAAGGTACAATCATGGGATAGCAAATGAAATGTTATGACTTGAGAAAATAATTCTGAAGAACAAAAAACTGACCACAGGAAATCAATTTCTTCCTATTATATTCTTTATGAACACCACCCAGTTGTCTACCCCCCCCCCCAAGTATGATTAATAGGATAGCGGATTAATCAAAATGAAGTTCATGGAATTAGGGTCAAATGAACGATAGTAGCGATACTGACCACTAGGAGTTAATTCCCTCCTGTAAAGGTCATTGGTTATTTCCTCACATTTTTTCTTCTTCACCCTATGGACAATAAAATATTATTTGATCAATCAAGTGATCGTTTAAAGATGAGAGGGTCAAACCAGATGGTCAAATATAAATAAAAACTGTTGAATTTTGGCCATCGAACTTGAGTGACCTTTGGCTGATGGTCAACTACAATTAAGCTATCCCGTGGCGCTTCAACAGACCTTGTAGACATTCTTGCGGTTCTTTGTGACTTTAATTGACTAATCGGCGTCCATCTGTGAACAAACCCATGGAGCTTTACTCTCGGAAATTCCTAATTTCTTCAGAGGACACATTCCTGGTGAAGTTGTCTCTAGCCTTTCTCTTACTGATATTAATGATGATACAGAAAACAAACCGTTTTTTTTAAAGCTTGGCACCAAATCTCATATCTTCCCTGATAATTGCGTTGTTTAAAAACGACGTGAACATTCCAACACAGGTATATGGGGTGTCGTTTTGGGTTTTCTAGAAAAACATTATTTTTGGTCATCGATCTTGGCAAAAATGCAATTTCGGTGTGCATTCCTAGATGTACCGCATCATCCTCAGTTATGTTCATGGAAATTCCATCCTCGCCCGTTTTCTTTTGTTTCTCTTAAAGACACCACCTTTCCCAGAGTTATGCGTAAGGTCATGTCTCGATCCTCCGACTCGTGTTCCATTCTGCATCGATTTGTATGTTGGTCGCGCCTCAGGCGCAGCATGCGATGAAATTGGACGTGACAGCGAAAATTACTTGTTAAATCTTGGCGAAGGATAAACAAGGCTCGAAACAGGCTGAATGACAATAACGTGCGCTCAGCTGACGCGATCATGCAGTGCTTGTGGCTATTCGATGCGCAGTAATGACAATAAAGACATTTTCCACGAGGTTAGTGGTGCCTTTAATGGCCGACACTCACAGTATTATACAGCTGAAACCATTTTGTGAATGGTAAAATATAAAAATGTATTGATTGAAATGTTGGGAATCTATATAATAATCTTTGCTTTACAAACGAAGAACGTACACCACTAATGGTTTTGTTTGTTGATTTTAATTGTTACCTCATACTTATTTTGAGTATAACCCTTCAAATAAGGGCTACTTCTGAAATTCGTGATTTAAATACATATTCATTTTGTGATGATAAGCGCTATATGTTGCAAATGAATAGGAAGGGACTGAGGACTCTATCCTGGGGAATTCCTTAAGATATTATATAACAATGGATATGACTATAGTTGACGAAGAAGAGGTTATCCATAGCGTTATGAACTATATAGAGATACCTAAATAGGTAGCAAAGTAGAGGGGTTTGTCGTATAAACGGATCACAGACGCAGATACTTCATTCATAAAACACCTTTCTCCAATTTTAAATTGAACTATTGTTGCTGATACTTTATTGCCTTAAATTAAGGTTGATATTAAATCATTTGTTAGTGATCTTTCACACTCTTCAGTTCATGTCCACTTATCCTGTAGTGCCACTCAAGATATTCCATATCATATCACTCAAATGAGGCACAGATAGGGGAACAGAATATTCCAGTTTAGGTTTAATAGCCTGCCCTAGATCACTCGAAGAAAACACTGATTCCCACCCAAGGAGAGTCTCTCTTTCCTTTCCTTTCATTTAATTTGTATGGCCATGACATGATGCAAGAAACCGCAACCTGGTATCCTCCAAACAGAGCCGCTGTGGAAATCCATTGGAGATGCTGCGCCTCTATCGGAGACTGTACATTAACCCCGCAGGAGCAATCAAGGTTCATATGGGCGGACCCGATCGAAAATTAAAATTGCATGCGCCGATATCTTTCTTGCGCTATATTCTACGCGAAAGCCATAAGTGCGATCATAAGTAATCTACATCAAAACTTTCCCCCTAAAGATGCGAGATATGTTTGATTTATAGAAATCCACTCCACTTTCTACCACATGAGGTAAAACTGCAATTATAAAGATAACAGGGCCGCCAGGTTGACCATAATATAGTTTGCTATACAAATATCACTACGGTACAACTTTATAGTAGTATACAAAATAGTTACATGGAATAATAAATAAACTTAAAATTTGTCGACATTGTTCACAATAGTACTTTATGCATCCAAGGTAAGTCTGCCGTGGAGGGTTTTTCAAGTCCCCGCATTAGGACAGGGATTGTCAATATGGTCGCCTATCGCCTTAAGGCGTGTATTTTGAAACCTAAAGCTCTAGCAACTTGTTTGTAGACGTTTTGCACCATTTGAAACAAGTCTTTCTTGAATATTCTAGATGGTAATGGTCATGCTGTAGGTTCTCTAGATAGTATGAACCATTTACTTTTAGTGCGATTATTTTTTATCAGGCTCATTTACAAATAGCCTCCCTGTTTAAGTTTGAAAGTCTCCCCATTCAGACAGGGATTTGGTTGAGCACAATCACCATGGTCACTAGTTTATTTGTATTTATCCAATTTTATGGAGATATTTTGATGATTACCATCAGTAATCTGTTAGCTCTAATCGCCCGTTTATCCTGTCTAAGTTTAGTCAAAATGCTAAAGGTTTCGAATAATATTGAATAGACTTTAGTTATGAATAAAAAATAAGTTTTTAAAGGCGTTCTGAGACTTGTGTTTTTTCATTGCATAGACATGAAGCGATCAGTTGTATCCTTTATAAATACTCTAAATTACATGGTTTCGTAAGCTTTGAATTTGTATGATATATAGCTTGACCCAAATTAAAATGTCATTCACGTGGTATATATACTTCTCAATGAGCATGCTCAATCTCGAATATGAGACGCAATGTCACACGTGTGTGATTCCGTCACAACAGCACTTCAAATCATTGATTTTGTCACAAAAGCAACCAAACAATGTAATTTTGTCACGAAATCAATCTCACAGAGTGGTTGGTCCACAGAATGACTCGCGGGTTAGATTCCGTGACAAAAATCACTCTGTAAGATTGATTTTGTGACGGTATCAGTCCGTAACATTCATTTCATGACAAAATCATATCGTAAAATTTCTTTTGTAAAGATTTTTTTTTTATTTAGAGTGATTTTGTGACAGAAGCACATGAATGTTACATGGCGCCCCACCCCCCCCCCCCCTCCCCTCCACCAGCACGGTTTGACGTTACATCAAATCAAATTATAACTCATAAAACTTAATGATTTTCACGGATTGTAAGAACTCTATTATGCCTTTAAGAACAAAAGAGACTTTATAAGAGACCCAAAGGTGCCTCGACTTTGCGAGGCGGGAACCAGTGAACTCGGTTTGACCTGGGTGGATCCTGGGTGGAACCAAATTGTCTGCTAAATTGTCCTTGTCTGGTCTCTCTTCATTTACCTGGTAAGAGGACACCATTGGTGGCACCGCATAGCGCCATACCGCGTCTTATTAGCCTCTTGTCAAGATTATATATTCAAAAACTTCTTTCTTTTTATGATATGTTATAGAAAATTCACTGTATTCAACTTTTTTTGCAACTAAAAAGTAAATTTTGTATCTCTTAATGTGAAAGAAAGCGGCTCATTGCAATATTCTATTTAAAAAAAATTTAGGTTGATTTCAGTAAAAAGTATAACCTTCCGTTAATGAGTGATCAAATCGAACTTCTGTATTTACAGCAAATGTTTTTTGGAAAAGCTCTGTGATTTGTGCGATTAAAACAATTTGTTCTCTATTTTATTCTGAAAAAAGGGTTCGTTACATATGTGCCATTAAGAATGGTATAACCAGCTTAATATCGCTATCAAACTCAAAGATTGCGTAACATTTTTCAGACAAACCGAAATTGTCATGTATAACCGCTTGTCTGCGGGATATTACAATTTTTCATTATGACACGACACGACAATCTAAGGTAGATATTACTTAAATATTTCTTTGAAAGTCGATTCAAAAGAAATTGCGATATTGGTAATCATGATACTCCATACTGACAATAATTATCACGAAAAGAAAGAGACTTGGAAAAAGTCTAGACAGTCACAGCTAGCCATCAAATGGCACTGGTTAGTTTGTAATAGAATATTTTCAACGTTTATTACATTATATCTAGACCCTTACCTCTGCCAAGCTACAAGGTGATACACGTTACAAAAGAAACAAGTCGGGAGAGAAGAAAGAGACAAAGATATAATAAGAGGGATGAGAGAATTGCGGCAAGGAAGTTAAAGATTGTGTTTGTTGCTAGCACTGACACGGATGTGTGACGCAGATAATTATGTTTGAAAGCAGAGTGGGGCGGCGCAAAGTTGTCGAAATGGACACACCCTAATTTGACTAAAGTAATAAGGTCTGTGGGAAAGATGGAAAAGATGAGAGAGAAAATATTACTAGAACTCACCGATAAGTTTTACTATTGTGTGTGCATATTAAAGATCCATGTTTTAAGCGGAGGGGGCAGGGCAGGGCAAGGCAGGCATAACAGACTCAAGCTATAACATACCCTATCTAATTATGACTACAAAAGAGAAACCGTGGGGATGGGAACGGAGAAAGAGAAGAAAACTACATTTTGATTAAGTAAACAACCATAGTTTGTTCGTAAAGTTCAAGCAGATGGGGCAGGGCGTGCTTTGCACAAAATACACACACCTTAAATAGGGGGGGGGGGGTGTTGTTAATGCTAGAATTGAAGGTTTCTTTTCGGTAGTTGAAAGGGTGGAGTTGAATAACAACTGAATGCACATAGTTTTGCGTTTTGGTAATATCATGATTCGATGATTTTAAGTTGATGTCAGCAAAAGTGGTTGTGCTACTAATATCTCATATATATTTATCAAATGTAACGTTCTATCATGTTCATTACCCGGTTTTATGTAACTTTTTGTTGAAAATATAGTTTTTAATGGATAAGTAGGTTATCTTTTATTCTAAGAAAATAAAAGGGGTCATATTACTACATGTTTATAGATTTCTTAGTTGCCTATACAATATTGAGACTCTAACGAATACCTTTGTACTCACGTTCGACCTGAACATGACTCCATATCGTTTTTGTTGGCAAATGTTCAACCAGCGAGAAAGAATCTTGCATCATATTTCTTAAAACAATGCCCGAGCATCGACAAATATATGAGCCCTCTGCGATTTACCTCAATATGTTTTCAAAAACATTCCCCAAACTGTACAAAGCTAATTCAATGATCTAATAATAAGAGTGCATTGCGTTTGACACACAGAGTGGACAGATCTTTTTTCTTTTAAATCAAATCATGAAAAAATGCTGAAATGACATTCCAGCTTGTCGATAAACAAGAACTAAACAACCGCCTATTCGCACAATATATAAAGATAATTTTATTAATGTAAACTTGAAATATTATGCGACTGCAGTATCAAACTTTGTTCAGATGTAAAGATATTTCAAGAGAATATAGAGTATCAGCTTTGCATCCTTGTCAAAACTATAATGTTTCGAGTAGATGTGGTAAATATCCCCGAATAAACCGGAGACGATCTTCTTAGTAGGACCATGCCTAAACTAAAAAGAAGAAGGAGGAAGTGGAGGGGAATAAGAAGAAGAAGAAGAAGATAAAGAGGAAATAGACGAGAGAAGAAGCAACAAAAAGGAAGAAAAAGAAGAAGACGAAGACTAAAAGTAGTAGAAGGAGAAGAAGAAGAAGGAGAAGGAGGAGGAGAGGGAGAGGATAAAGAAGAAATAAAAGAAGAAGAAGAAGGAAAGAAGATAGCGACGATGAAAACGGTGTAAAAGATGAATAAATGATTGATTAGAAGAACAAAGAAACGAAAAAGATAAAGAAAAAAGAGGCGAAATATTTGCATCAAAATAGCAATAATAAAAATGATATAAAGAATGTAGTGACGGCGAAAAAATAAAACATAGTTTACTTCGTCGTACTTGAATATATACATTCCTCATTTTCAATTCAATCAAAATATTAATAAATCGTATCGGAAGGAGGTGTCATAAAAGTGCAATAACCGTTAACTAGGTTCAGCGGTTGAGACAACGTGGTCATGGTGGTTTTTCAAACTCATCGGGTGGTGGCTAAAAATGGACTTATTCGCCAATCAATCTGGTTCAAATTTATACTAAAACTGGTTTATCAGCCACAAATAAGCCTTTGTTTCAGTGATATCGCCACCAGAACCTGGAAGAACTAGCAAATCCAAAAGAATGACACTGTCAAGCAGTCCAGTGGTTGGTCCTCGATGAGGAATACAAGATGTTGGTGTAGATATCTATTTTATCTCACAAATAAGAATACAAATTATGCTTTCAAATGTTAAGCGACAAGTGGACCAACAGCTTCAATTCCTATTCGGAGACAGTTTTATTGAGGCGTAAAGCGTCACCATAGGTCACAAGTTTATCCCCCTGGTTTCAAACCCAGAACTTCCCATTAGCATAACAACTATTCTACCATCGATTCAACGCCCTTATGATCATCTTGTGAAAGACAGTCGTGACAAGCCTATGTTTGGGAATTCGTCCGAGTTACATGTATATCTAGGTCATCCTATGATTTGGTCTTCACATGCCATATCAAGAATTCATTTGCTTTCTACTAATTTCATCAACGGGGTTCAGAGGCACTATCGACTTTGGGTATTGAATCATTTTTTTTTTTTTTTTATGGTCAGTTTTTATTCTTTTCTCTCTTGAAACAAATTATAATCATAGTACAAATTACAATCATCATATGTAACGCTCACTGCAAATGTGATGACATTATAAATCAGTATAAATTTTTGTCTTACAAACGGCTTCAAAGAAAACTTACATAGTTAGTTCCTATACATCATATTCGACACAAAAATTCATATTTACAAAGAAAACATATGCAGTTATATAATCCAACATTTTGGTTGTAACAATGTAGCAACTTATACTTCTTTTATACTGTTGTCCTGAGAAAAAAGTTTTCTCTTTTTGTTAACTCTACCTTACCCGACCTCTCCCTTACCCCCCTCCCCCCCTCTTAAACGGTGGACGACTGGCTCTGGGTTCCAATTGTTTGTCTAATACTCAGGTTTTCCCATTTAGAAAAATGAATAGTGAGAGTTCCCCTCATTGCAGCCAATTTCCTTTCTTCTACTTTATCCCCTATTATACTATTCTTTATTTCATTAAAAGAGGGTGGTTTTTTAAGTTCTCTATTTCTATAAATCAGATATTTAACAAGAATTAAAACATGATTCATTAATTGATATTTTCCTTTATTACTCTCCTCTTTCCCATACAGAATTTCCTCCAAACTACAGTTGTGTATTTCAAAGTCTAAAAATCTCGTGCACATTCCCCATACTGATTGTGCAAATTCACAAGTATAGAATAAATGTTTATATGTTTCTTCATCTTTTTCGCAAAATGAGCATAACTTAGTCGAGTCAAGACCAAAACGGAAGAGGTGATGGTTTGTATATAATATATTATGTATAAGTTTGAACTGAAACTCTCTTAATCGACTGTTAAGTGTACACTGTCTTAGTCTTATGTAACACTGTCTTAATCAATGTAACGAGTAATCGATACTTCGGCCATGCCAAAACAAGCCAAGGATTAGTTTGTGAATAAAGACAGACGAACTATTGAAAACCTAGATATTATAGTGCGCCCGAGTTAAATGTAGGTCAAAATAGAATGACCGTTGCTACTGAAAAACACAGATCTGTCAGCTTGATTGAAATAACACGGGTTAAACATGATGCCGCAGCATTTTTAAACGTAATGTATCTTAATCTAAAAAATTAAAACATAAAGAAATGCTCTGTATTGAGTAACACATCCAGTATCACGTTAGTAAGTAGACTTGACGAGTTCGAAATGTAAGATATGTTGGTCTAATTCCCGCTTTGACATACTTTTTCGAAAGCCTCAATTTGTGAATAATTTTACTTGTTTCTCTCCGGAGAGTGTCAGATCTATTTAAGAGAATGTTGCGTTATTTTGATCCAATCTTAGAAGACAGTCGAGCAACTATCAAGTTAGCCATTGATATCGAGAGACACAGGGGCAGTGAATAATACAGAGACATGTGTGGAAGTAGGATTGCTGCGGCTCAGTATAATTATGTATATTTTTCCAACATTTTTTACAACTTTTATGTAAAATTGGTTGCAACCACAATTTAAAAATATAATAAATTTAGAATACGGAAACAATGTAGTAAACACCTCAGAAACTAACCTCAATAGCCTTATTTTCGGCACGTTAATGATACGGCAACTCATATGCGATTTTTTATAATTTTTTAAAAACATATTTTAAAGCCAAGAATTGATAGCCACAGTAGAGAACAATTTACCACCAGTAATGTCATTTGGATTATGCAATACAGAATTTTACGAATCCTTCATGTACAGCTATCTTATTGTCACATCATTTCTGGAGAAGACATAATTTGTCTTACACAACAGTCGAATGTCTTTTTTATTTAAATTCTTTAGATCTAAGCTACATGTTGTATTTTTATTATGCATAATACCTTATTTATCTCGTACAGAAGCGGATCTTTTCGACGGCTTCGGCATCTACAACTCCCGCATCCCCGGCGTGTCACCCGCCCCGCAGGAGAACTCCAACATCTACGGCGATGCATTCTTCTTCAACGGCATAAGCATTCGTTATCCCATCATCGCCAACCAAGAATTCTTCAAGAAGTTCGCAAAGGAGATGCGGAAGAACGAGGATGTATACTTCGTGATTCGATCACGGCTTGCTCCTCGGCATCATGGGGTTTTATTCGGAGTGTACTCGAGTAATTACTACTCGCAAGACACCTTTAGAACCCCACTTAGGTTTGAACTGTCCTACAATGGCACCAATGGAGGAAAATGTAAGCCGATATTTCTCTTACTGACTCTCAGATGTTTATGTTTAGGTTCTGTAATTAAGATTATTCGCAAAAAACTCTGTAAACCTAGTTGGGGCATTGCCTGAATTATTAACCGTGATGAGAAATATCAGAATGATAAATATACCTGTTCCGCTATGTCAGTGGAAATTTACTCATTTTCATAACAATATAAATAAATATGTAAGTTATTAGTTATGAAGAGAATTTGTTAAAACGGTACATCATTTGATGTGAAAGTGTCTTTTGTTTTAATTCAGTGCCAATTGAACCAGCAACTAAAATTATTCTTTAGAATATCGCAACATTACTCTACATAGTAAAATTTCAGTACTAGTTTAAGTGGGATAAGTAATTTCTAAATTTCTTCTGAAGCCCGTGGAGACATTATCATGATTATATCATAATACTGAGATGTGCAGAAAACAAGAGCGGAATAGTATTATTGCTACTAGAATCCTTACATCTATCTATGTCCTTTTCGTCGTCACAGTGGTCCTCAAATACCGCGTCGGAGATCAGCAACGCCAGGCGGAGTTCACCAACTTCTCCGTCGTCGACGGTGATTGGCACACCATCCTCCTCCAGTTCCACACCGAACGATCCAGCACCACCCTCACACTCTATGTCGACTGCCGGCTCGCTAATCAGATGAAGATAGGGGATAAGTTATCCAGGGTCTTCTCTCGGACGGTGATCGACGGTTCGGAGATGAGGCTGGGTCAGGCTGGTTACGGCATGACTGCAAACCCACTCAAGGTAAACCAGAAACTGCGATGATTATAATATTTGTCTCGATATTTAGATAAAGTTATTACCAAAGGTGTTTTATTAAGTTTTTATCAAATATTCCCCATTGGGTGTCATTTTTCTTATATAATAATAATAATAATAATAATCTTTTTAAAGTCCACTCCAAATTTTATTAAGTTAAACCGAAATGGAAATTATTTTTGCCCAATTGATCGTGAGCCCGGCAGCCACTGAGCAGCGCCAGATCGACGTTACTCTATCCCTTATTGTTGAACGCCAACAAGGTAGCAGCAACTCCCGTCTTTTAACGTCTTTTGGTATGACGCGGCCGGGGTTCGAACCCACGACCTCCCGGTTGTGAGGCGGACGCTCTACTGACTGAGCCAACACACCGGTATCATTTATAACATTTATAGTGCTCTATTCACATCATAATAGGCTTACCCTCCCGTGCCAAAAGTATTGCAACATAGACACACACATTACACAGGAGACAAATAATTACATGAAAATGAGTGCTGTTTTAATGAATATGTAGTGCATCATTTTTTATCATACTATCAGGCACATTTTATTGATATATCAATAGTCATTTTTCATGTAAGATTCACGAGTCTCTAGTATTTTGTTGGATATCCTCGCCTTCTAATGATGGCGCGCATCCTTCTTGGCATCGTCGCGTAGAGTCCTTGCAATCTTTCTTGGGTGATGCTGCCCCAGGCCCTGAAGATAGAGCGGACCAAACCTTCCCTCGTGGTTGGTCGGTCTTTGGTGTTGGCTCTCTTGATGTCATCCCACAGATTCTCTATCGGGTTAGCATCTGGTGATTGCGCCGGCCACTGCACCCTGTTGACGCCAGTTTCGTCATACCATTGGTCCATCCTGGCTGCCCTGTGTGCCGGTGCGTTGTCATCCTGGAAGACGAACGGGTGTTGCGCGTTGCCAAAGATGTTAGCAATGGATGGAAACAAGTGGGCGTCCAGAATAATTTCGAACAAAACACCGCTACAACAAAGAGAAGTCATTAACCACAAATTTAACGAATTTCATCATGTTGCAATACTTATGGCATGGGAGGGTACTTACCACACACCACCAAACCCACCGATTCTTAGCCATTCGGGGGCAATGTAAATTAACTATTGGTCTGATGACTGTCTCGATGTTGTGTCTGAGGTATCAAGAATAAATGTCCCATTCTGTTGCTTATAGCTTACTTTTTCAGACAGAAATCCTAAATTCTCAATAAATTAATCATTAGAAGTGAAGTTCGTGAGTTTGCCAGAGCATTTCTCTGTATACACAGAGTTGAACTCATGCATGACTACCATAGTAATAATGTGGTAACACCGTGCGGAAGCTGCAAGAGATCAGCGCTAACTTTTTAAACAATGGAATATCACACTCTTTTTTCCAGGGTACGATTCAGAATGTTAGATTCGTGTATGGAGGTCCGGTTGAAGATGTGCTCCACTCACTCTCATGCAGTCTGTCTACTGAACCTAAGCCACTTGATGCCGATGGATGTAAGCTGAATTCCAAATATTATTATTTTTAACCCTCTTCTGAACTTATAATGTTTAATTAATCAAAATCATAATAAAACATAGTTATATAGGCATACTATATGTATATCAACTATTAAACCTTGCGCTGTTCATCATGAAGGGTATTGTTAGTTTTCGTTTTTTTTTTCGTCAGGCGTTAATTTCCCAAATTTAAAAAGGACCTATACTGAATGGACCCTCATTACCTTTGTATATTTATACTGGCCAAGAATATACGCTCCATAATGCAGCAAAGCAAATAATATTTATGATACTGTTATCAGAAAAATGTGCTTTATTTTGCTTAAATGAAGAGGTTATTACGTCAGCTATTATCCTATCGTGCATTAAAGCCTATCGCTCATTTACCCTAATGCCTAGTTACGGGATAAGACTCTAAATCTTTAATTCATGCAATACATTTTTTGTTTAATCGATACTGTCATTTTTTCAAGGGCCTGGAGCGACTATTTTGATGGATGCCTTTCAATCCTTGTCAAGTACACTCATGGTCTTGAAAAACGGCATGGATGACCAGGTAAGTCAATCAGCAAAGAAAGTTTCTGCACTTCTATGTCTCCATTACAATAATCTATTTTAGTTTGACATCTTTGTCATACTTATCTATACAAATTTAATGCTTTTTATCACTTCTCTAGGAAGGACAAGCACATATCAAGACAAATCTAACATCTTCGTCACACCCATTTAGGCAAGTGTTACATTTTTGTAACACTCTTATAGACGAGTCTAATATCTTCATCGCACTGATCTAGGTGGGTCTTATATCTTCGCCACCCTCTTCTAGACGAGTCTTATATCTTCGTCACACTCTTCTAGACGAGTCTTATATATTTTTCACTCTCTTCTATGCGAGTCTGATATCTTCGTCACTCTCATCTAGACGAGTCTTATATCTTTGTCACCCTCTTCTAGACGAGTCTAATATCTTCGTCACTCTCATCTAGACGAGTCTTATATCTTCGTCACACTCTTCTAGACGAGTCTTATATATTCGTCACTCTCTTCTAGGCGAGTCTAATATCTTCATCACATTAATCTAGACGAGTCTTATATCTTTTTCACCCTCTTCTAGACGAGTCTAATATCTTCGTCACTCTCATCTAGACGAGTCTTATATCTTTGTCACCCTCTTCTAGACGAGTCTAATATCTCCGTCACTCTCATCTAGACGAGTCTTATATCTTCGTCACTCTCTTCTAGACGAGTCTGATATATTCGTCACACTCTTCTAGACGAGTCTGATATATTCGTCACTCTCTTCTACTCGAGTCTATTATCTTCGTCACACTCTTCTAGACGAGTCTGATATATTCGTCACTCTCTTTTAGGCGAGTCTAATATCTTCGTCACAGTCTTCTAGACGAGTATAATATCTTCGTCACTCTCATCTAGACGAGTCTTATATCTTCGTCACCCTCTTCTAGACGAGTCTAATATCTACGTCACTGTCATCTAGACGAGTCTTATATCTTCGTCACACTCTTCTAGACGAGTCTGATATATTTGCCACTCTCTTTTAGGCGAGTCTAATATCTTCGTCACACTCTTCTAGACGAGTCTGATATATTCGTCACTCATTTCTAGGCGAGTCTAATATCTTCGTCACCCTCTTCTAAACGAGTCTAATATCTTCGTCACTCTCATCTAGACGAGTCTAATATCTTCGTCACACTCTTCTAGACGAGTATGGTATATTCGTCACTCTCTTCTAGGCAAGTCTAATATCTTCGTCACTCTCTTCTAGACGAGTCTAATATCTTCGTCACTCTCATCTAGACGAGTCTTATATCTTCGTCACACTCTTCTAGACGAGTCTGATATAAGTGCAACACTCTCGCCTTGAAGTGTCTAATGTTTTCCATACACTCAACTTGACGAGCGTGATGTCATCTAGATGACTCTAATGTATTCATCTCATCCATCTGGTCGAATCTACTATCTACTATAATAGATGTGATCCAAGTTCAGTTCTTTACTTTCTACCTTTCACTCATTTTTTTACCTTTCCAACAGACCCGTGAGATTCGACATCTAAGGAATACCCTCGAAAACTGCAGAATGTGTGGTAAGTATTTAATGATTATTTCTCTGTACAGTAGATGATTGTAATAACTTTTGTTGAAAATACGGACACGATGCATTTCTTCGTACGTAGTTCTTAGTTAGAAACCCCTTTGATTCACTTAAAATGTCAAAGGGAAAAATATTCATAACCTGTCAAATCCTGTCCCCCTATTGACACATAAGGCTGAATAGGATAAGATATTTAATTTCCTGATAAGCTTTATTTTCCTACGTCTACAAAATTCCTTGAAGTGTCTATGTGATTTTCTTTATTGACGTGACTTTTTTGCTTAACATCCTCAAAAGAAATGTGTCTACATAGACAAATGTTGTGTGTTAACGATTTGAAGTGTTTTGTTTTCCAAATAATTTTATTATCGCACAGCACATACAAATATTATATTTTAGTACAAATGAATATAATATTGCATGTTTTATCAAGGCTTTGTTTTAATTCCGTTATATTAATCTTTGAAGCTTTGGATCAAGTAAAATATCAGTTTTTAACTATTTACGCAATAAATTGATATCAACATTCATTTTGATACACATGGAGTGTTTACACCTAACAATAGTTGACAATTAATCATAAAAGAAAAGAAAATAAGACACTACAATAATAAACATCCAACATTTACAGAGTGACGAACTAAACAGGATGAAACTTCTGACACATAAACAAGCTCTGAATACTTAACAAGAAAGTGAATGGAGTATGTTTTGTTGAAAATCTGCAATAAATTGATTAATTTTAAAGTAAATTTACTATTTATTGGACTAATAAATATATGATAAACCCTATATACACCATTAGTGTTTCGAAAATATTCCTGCTTAAACCTCGAAACTTTGTACTCGACAATGCTCTCTTAAAATTGCATTAATCTTCAATAAGCCCTTTTCGGCAATAATAAGTTTTTCACTTATTATCAAGTCCGCTTACACTTTATTTACTAATGTTATGTCAAAACTTATGCTATTTATTTTATTTCAAACTTACTCAATAATCTACTACACCGATGCGCATCGAAGGCCTATAATTTATTTCAAACAGCACACCAATGCCTGAAATATTAACGCTTTTTCTCTAACCTTTCCGTTTTTCGTTAACCCGCAACTCAACAAATGTCGCCCTCACTCGACATGACAGAGCGAACCGATTATTTTACCTCAGGTCCTCAGACAATCATCACACATGGGTGCAGCTCGAATCCTTGCTTCCCCGATGTTATGTGCTTCGATGAGCCCGATGGTCTGGGCTACAGGTGTGGTCCTTGCCCCGCTGGCTACCGAGGAAATGGCTCCTACTGTTACGATATTAACGAGGCAAGTCCATCTCACTTGAGAGCTATATCGATCAAACACATCTTAAAACCAAGTCTTACAGTCGGGACAGACATGACACCTACAAAAGACCGAACTAAACGCTACAATTCCCCGATTTGGAGCCGGTCTGGCCTTGAGAGTTATATCTCAGTCAAACCGCCACACCAAAGCCAGACTAACTGTTTAGCCGTTAAGGATATTGTAACTTTTGTAAGATCGAATATGTGTGACAATGTATTATTTCGCTAGTTTCGATCTTACGCTCAAAAATTGTAAATTGATGGTAAGAGAAATATGTTTGTTCAATCAAACCATAGGTAACAGTAATCAATTTGTAATTTATCGAGAAATTTTCGTCTCATTTGCGGCTTAAATGAAGATGCCAAAATAAACTAAGTTTGGTGTCTTCACTTATATTGCAATTTCCTGTAGTCTTTGCAAGTAACGACGAAACGACCGAAAACAGTTGCACTGCTTTTGAAGAATCTTGAGAATAAGTTCATGTCTGTGCCTAATTGTAAATACCGTTAAAGAGATCATGAACATGGTGAAGTAGGTCCATTCTCGACACGTGTGCATACGATCTTATTCATTTTACCTTAAGACTAAAGTGTAGTTCTGATATTATCTTCATACCAGTGTATTGAAGCTTACCCGTGTTCAGACGTAGTCGAGTGTATCAACCTCGTCCCAGGGTTCCGTTGTCCACCATGTCCTGAAGGATTCATCGGTCTTGGATTAGAAGGTATCGGTCTTGAAGCTGCTGTTAGGAACAGACAGGTAATTCATGAGTCCTTAAAGTGTGCCAATCACATTTACAAATAATTTGTGTACAGTTCGCATGTATAAAATCAAGCTTTGAACAAAATAACCCGGCCTCCTGTGGGTTTATGGTTTATAAGAAATATGACGGAAATAAAACGGGGCATAACATGGCGCGTATGGAACTCATGGGTACCATACGTGATATATTATAGTGCGACCATGTACTGTACGGTGTGTCGATTAGTCTACTTACTGCCTGGTTGAATTTGTGTCTCGTGAGAGTGTATTTGAACATGTGATTACTATTTTAGAAGTATTGTTTGAAGCTCATATTTTGATTGTAGTATCATGATCTACAACCCCTAACATACAGAATACAAGTTTTCGTGGGGATTGGTGTACATTAAATTGATGCAGAGGCGACTGGGCCCGCGCCCCCACCCTACCCATTGGTACATTCTTTGTAACAGTTCTTTTGTTTTTTAGCATGATTTGTCATCGCTATAGAAAGTTAAGACTGGGAGAGAAAATGTATTGACAAATCATGACGAAAATATAAAACATTGAAAACAAGAAACTAAGAAAAATTAAAGAATTAAAGACAAAGCAACATAATTATGTAGTAGAGACATAGAAGGTATAGAACAAGGTATGGCAGAAATCATCCGAATTTACTAAACAGTAAAAAAAGGGAAATGGGAAAAGGGAAAAGATTACGTAAAGTGGACAAACCTGACATTCAGAAAGAATAATATATAATTCATTTGGAAGCGCAGACATTGTATCAAGTCTAATTCTAAAAATAAAGAGAGAGAGAGAGAGAGAGAGAGAGAGATGGTGTATATATTATATAAATGCTTATAAGAGTTACTGTCAACGATATTCGGTATTCATAACTAATGGTCTTATTTTTTATTTTTCAAGGTTTGCGATGATATTAATGAGTGCGAAAGAAACAACGGTGACTGCGTGCCAAACTCTTACTGCATCAACACTAGGGTGAGTCTTATATGTGTTGTCAAATTAACCGCATACAATCATATGTAAACTTACGATGGGATTCTTTTTTCTCTGTTTCTTCTTTTTTTCATAAACAATTGTCTCGACAGCTTTTGAAAAATAAATATTGGAAAAGTCAATTTCAGAGTTTAAATTCATTTTCAAGTCTAACAGGTTAGGTATACTGTTGTAAACCATGTAGGGGTTTAATTCCCCCTCTATTAATATTCATATGTATAACTTGCATATACATTTTATTACATTCAGCCAATAGATTCATTTTCATGATTAGCCCATTCTTTGTTATTAACTGATTGATGTAGTGCCGTCAAGACTTTTCCTAATATCACTTTACATGATACAACAACATCACACGATGAAGTGCTTCTAAACGTGTTTCTCCCTTTCATTTGTGATTGTAAATGTTTCTTTATATTAATATTTAAGAAAGAATATCACAGTCAAGACAAGATTTGAGTACCATCATGAACTTTGTCTTTTCTCCAACGGCGGAGCAGGTTTGATAGGGTTTATGAGGTTATTCTCTGTTTGTTAGCAGGGTTCACATATCTGCGGTGACTGCAAGCATGGGTTTGAAGGTAACCAAACGGTTGGATGTAAGCAGAAGATTACATGTCCCAATGGAGAACGCAGTCCCTGTCATCCTAAGGCTGAATGCATCATACATAGGAATAACGCTTACACTTGCGAGGTAAGAAACGCAACAACGTGACATTTGTCTTTCATACAGAGGCGGTGCTCCGGGTGGGGGGGGGGGGGCACAATGCCCCCACTCTTGTAAGGTACCTGAAAAGAGCCCTTTTTTTTCATTTACCTTTGACAAGTGCCCCTATTACCTTGTAAAATGGCCCTTTCCCTTTTAAACTTTGGTTATGGCCCCTTTGACACATGCCCCTTTTCCTTCGACAATTTCTCATTTTCCTTTGCAATAAGTGTCCATTTTCCATTCTCTCAAGTGTCCTATTTAATCTCTAGTTAGTGCCCCTTTTCACTTTTGATAAGTGCCCCCTTGTGCTTCTTTTCCTTTGTAAAAGTCCCCCTTCCCCTTTTAATAACTACCCCTTTTTAACTCGGATAAGTGCATCTTTTATTTTCACATGTGCCCTTTTCCCTTTATAATAAGTGCCCCTTTTCTTTATGATTAGTGCCCCCATTTAAAAAAGAGCTCCGTCCCCTTCTCATAAATGCCCCCTTTTTACCAATGAAAAGTGTCCATTTTCATCCTCATAAGTGCCATTTTCATCTCTGGTAAGTGTCTCTTTTCAGGTGCGAGAAGTACCCCATTTTCTCCTCTGATATGGGCCCTTTCTTAAAATTTGACACGTAGTCCTTTTCTTTTCTAATAAGTGCCGTTTTTCCTTCTGATAAGTTCCCCTTTTCCTTTTTCCATAACATGCACCCCTAATCAAAAGAGACGGAGAGCAACTTTGTCTTTATTTCCTGTTGATTTTTTAGTATTTTCAGTTTTGTGGATAAGGACTATGCATGTTTACAAAGATCATGAATATTCACAACATATTACTACCGACAATCGATTATTGAAAATTCAATATTTTCCACCATGAATTCATAATGTACCCGTTTTTAATGCACTCTTCACAGATCAAAAGTCAACAAAATGAATTTGTTTTGTTATATGTATCGTCATCACAACCTTCTTCAAATCATATGAACTGTAGTCTGTGAATTTCGCGAAGAGGAAAAAGTATTCGACAATTTGTAATCGTGAATTAACTCGGTACATGTATCATGAAGTTCGGTTACATATATACATGTTCATTGCGTTAAATGTTCAGCGGTTACAGGCAATATAGTGTTGGCATCCGGCGCCAGGTCACATTCTACTAGTACTTATCCGGTCTCGTTGAGGGACATAAGAGTTTCGTCATCCAGGTGGCTATGTCATCACGCTACATCGTTTCACGACCGTCTATTTTAAACATACAGCACGTTCAATCCAACCTAGTATCTATATATATATATAGTTAACTTTCCATTTTATGAGAATCAAAAATTTGAGAAATCAGTTGGTAAACATTAATTTTTGAAAAAAGATTACGTTCGGGTAATCCTTCATAGGCATCCTTATTTTATTCTAACCACAAGACCAAACATGTTTTTCTTCTATTTTTAGTTCTGTGGATAAGGACTCTGTTTACAAAAATCATGCTTTGGGTTCATGAATATTCATAACATATTACTACCGGCAATCGATTATTGAAAATTCTACATTTTCCACCATGAATTCATAATGTACGCGTTCTTATTGCAGTCCTCTCAGATCAAAACTCACCAAAATGTACTTTTTTGTTATAGTTATCGTCATCACAACCTTCTACAAATCATATGAACAGAAGTGAATTTCGAGCGAGAAGAAGAACAAATAATCGACATTTTGTAACCGTGAATTAACTTTGTATCGGGAACTTGGGGTATATAGATATATCTTCGGTGCTCTAACATCTGGCGGTTACAGGCAATGTATAGTGTTGGTATCGGTCCGGCGCCGGCTGATTATCAAAATTGGTGTTTTTAATCCTTGATGGATTGTTTGTTGTTGATGAAAGTTGGTTTTAATCCTGTATGGATTGTTTGTTGTTGATAAAAATTGGTTTTAATCCTTTATGGATTGTTGTTATTGTTATATTCTGAATGTGTTTTATCCGATCGTAATTCAGATAATTCACAAATTGATTGATAAGACATATTGTATGCACCTGCGATGTGTCTACCAAGCTGTATTATGCCGTGACTGTCTTTTTGATAAAGCCTAGCATCTATATTGTTAATTTTTAATGAGAATCAAAAAGTTGATAAATAAGTCGGTATGCATTAATTTAAAAAAAAATGACGATTAAAAAAAAAATACTAAGCACAAGACCCAAACATGTTTGTCTTAGTCAGAGGCGGCGCTCCGGGGGGGGGGGGGGGCAGGGAGCACAGTGCCCCCCACTTTTCCAGGTACACCCAAAGTGCCCCCTTTTCCTGTGTAAAAACTGCCCCTTCCCCTTCTTATAAGTGCCCCTTTTCCTTGCAATAAGTGCACCCCCATTGTTTTCATTAGATCCCCTTCACTTTCTCATAAATGTTCCTTTTAACCTATGATAAATGCCCCATATAAAATCTGATAAGTGCCCCTTTTCTTTCGACAACTGCCCCTTGTCCTTTTAGCTATCCCTTTTGCATTCTCATAAGTGTCCTTTTTAATCTCTGGTAGGTGCCCCTTTTCAGGTAGGAGAAGTGTCTCCTTTACCTCTGATAATTGCCCCTATTCAAATCTGACAGGTACATGTTTTACTTTGACAAGTGCCCCTTTTTCCTTTGTAATAAATGACCCATTCCCCTTCCGATAAGTGCTCATTTTCTTCTTTGATACGTTCCCTGGTTCGCTTCTGATAAGTGCCCCTTTTATTTTGACACGTGCTCCTTTCCCTTTCTAAATTTGTGGCACAACGCCGTCACACACTGGGCGTCATTTCGACTGGTTATTGCCTTAGCTTCTCAGACAAATGACGCTTCGTGTGAAACAGCTATCAGAAAGAAAAAAATGAAATAGCCCGACGAATTTGACTTATGTTTTAGCCCATCGATTGTCTCTGTGTGACACTTCAGATTCAAGCTGACAGCGAATCACTTTTGATATAAATGGTGCATTTAGAAAGAAATAAAACAACATAACAAAGTTGAAGAGAAACGTTAAATGTTTTTTTCAAGTAATTTGGTTATCATTCTAATTTGTCACTTTTCGAGTTTAAAATAACGATGATCTCTCTCTCTCTCTCTTTCATTTTAGTGTATCATTGGGTGGGCCGGTGACGGCTACGATTGCGCTCTTGATACCGATCTGGACGGCTATCCTGATTACGCTCTTCCATGTACCGACAAGCATTGCAGAGCTGTAAGTTCTCATTCTCTCCTAACTATGCTTCCATTTTGGGGTTCTAATTGTCCAAGTGGGTAATTTTCCAAGGGGTAATTGTCCTTGGGGTGGGATATTGTCCTGGGGGGGGGGGGGGGGGGGGAGGTTTCCGGGGGTAATTTTCCGGAGTTATTTTTTCGGCGGGGGGGGGGGGATGATTGTCAAGGAGTTAATTGTCCTGAGACACATTAAGTTTTGAATGCAAATTTGATGCTTGACATCTACATGAATACGCGTGCAGGCAAATTTATAAGCGTCTTCCCTAAAAAAAAAATGATTATGCACGGTTATAGACCATCCCCCTCCACCTCCCCGGTTTTCAAAAGGATAGAAGTTTATTTCTATCCAGATACGGATATGCACGATCAAACTGATGCGAGCTTTTATCTCCGCAAATATTTTGAAGTCATCTGAAGCTAAAATTAAATAGTAAAAAATAGTCATCAAATCCCCTTTTATAAGCATGGGTCAACGCTTTCATTGCCAGTCGCAACTTTTAGTCATTTACTATGAGTTTGTTTGTTTACTAACTTTAAATGCAGAATTGATTTGACTATGATCTCTAATATATTTCTCTCTTCAGGACAATTGCGTATATATTCCTAACAGCGGACAGGAAAATCAAGATGGCGACGAAATGGGTGACATTTGTGACCCGGATGCAGACAATGATGGAGTTCCTAATGGTCCGGTAAGGAAGAGGATTACGTAGTTTGTGATACACTGAATATATTCATCATGTAATCATACTCCTTTGGAAGTTTTACCGTGATGCCGCTTAATCGTGTACGGGTTATCTTAAGAAATCATATTCGCCCCCCCCCAACAACACGATCATTTTAGTTAGTTCATAAATTATTGTGCTGAGGTGATGAATTCAAATTATTGTGCTGATGTACATGAATTCAAATAGAAAGGAAATGGTATCCTCACACAGTAATAGAAAAACAGATACTGATTTTACTTTCTAGTACCCGACATTAAAGGGGTAAAGGGAAATTGCCTTGTATCACCCTTTTTTTCTCGTCAAGACTTTTATTTTGTCATGACATTAATATTAGTGCATCATACAAAATGAACAACGAATTTTAATTTAAATCAGCCGTTCGAATATTTTGCAGCATCCCCAATTACCCCCCCCCCCTACTGTTTAAAATCTCTACACATTCCGAAGCTTCTTCCAGAGAACCTTATATCATGTTACTTTAAAGTTTCTAAATTTGCTTTTCTTACCATCGAAATGAGATTGATCAATGGTCCTCGGTCATTATATTCATTTTAGGATAACTGCCCTCTAGTGGCAAACCCTGATCAAGTGAATAGCCAAGACGATGACCCGGTGGGCGAACGATGTGATAACTGTCCGATGACGCCTAACCCCATTCAGACTGATACCGATGCAGACGGCAAGGGTGACGAGTGCGACGACGATAAGGACAATGATGGTAATTTAATATGATGACCAGCAGATGACCAAGACTGGCTAGTATGATCAAAAGATATATTGAAGAACTGGGAGAAATCAAACGTGATTTGATTACCATTTAGACGAAAATCATTTGCAGCAATGTTACAAGACAGTTATTCTCTGATTGCACAAACAATATATAATATATAGCCTACCGTTCGGGATAGACTGTTGTCTTTTCCTTTTTCAGCATTACTTTATTTCTAATCCCCGAACTGATTATCACCATTAAATGTTTCCAATATATATTTTTAGATAGAGGAATTCGTTTTATTCTAGTTCTGCGGATATTGAAAGTTTGCAGACTTCATGCATTTTTCATGAGGGCTTAATAAACACTCTTTTGATAATAAGAAAGTTATATTATGATATTTTAAATAAGTAATATGAATCAAATGACAACGGCAACGCTGATAAGACAGTCAGCGAATGAAAAGTAAACAGTAATAAGTTATTCACAAAGGCAATGTTTCTTTTTTCTCTCAGGTATCCTGAACATCTACGATAACTGTGAACTTGTACCGAACCGAATGCAGGATGATACTGATGGCGATGGTCTCGGTGATGCTTGTGATAACTGTCCTATGCAATACAATCCAGACCAGGTAGGGACTCAGCGATCCAGTATCAACATAATCATTAATCAACACTCACTGCCTTGTTTCTTCTTTATTTTTTCTTCTTCTCCTTATATATGCCAATTTAGCATGTCCCTCTGATTCAATGTATAAATTGAGGTCATCTTCCGTTCTTCAATATTTCCATTTTTATCTCTTATACGAATTTATTACATTTTACAATGTCAATGTCAAATATCGAATTTGTTTTACTTATAACGTCAATATTTGATTTTAATTGAAACAATTTTTTTTTTAACAAATCGCAATCGCTATCCGATGGAGGGGATCAGAGGGGTGTTTCATGAAACATTTAGTCGGTGTTTTTTTACCGATTAATATCTTTTTCACCGACAATTCTATTGTCACCGACTATTTTCCACGCCTCTGATTGGCAAATTTAGTCAGCACTGACAGTTGTCGGCGTACACATGTTGATGAAACGCCCCCAGGTTAGTCAACCTTCGGCAGTAGTGTTAGGATTACATTTTAAACAGTTTTGCTCAGCACGAATTTATTTTGTAACGGAATGACATTTGTCTGAAAAGAAACAAAAAGGAACAGGTGAAAACAACAACATGTCGAGAAAAATAGAACAGGAAAATGTGATGACTATAATGACAAGGGAAATTAAGAGTTCATTAAAATGATTAAGTAAAATAAGTTGGTAAACTTCTATTTTTATATATATTTCACTCTTTTAATAACATTTTATCCATTTAGAATAACACGGATTCTGATTTGCTTGGAGATATCTGCGATAACAATGAGGATTCGTAAGTATTTTTTCCAAACCTTTTTTTCCCTTTTAATTATGATGCTAAAGCTCTCCAACCAACATTGCCTCAGTGGTACATTAATATATTGAATACCTGGCAGTCTTTAAAAAACACTACTCTGAGATGCATTCGATAAGCAATCAAATCATTTGGAAAAATAAGGAAATAATGTTTAATACTAAATCAGATTTTAAACATGCCTTGTTTGGGAAAGGAATGTGTAAATAAGTGACATATTAGATAAAGATGAAGATGTATTTAAATGGCTAGATGTCAAACGAATTGGTTTGTCATACAGATTCGTTTTGTCTTTTTTTGAAGTGTTATAAGAAAATGCCTAGGAGTAGTAATCATTTCGTGAACGAAATAGGCATGAGTCTCCCAATAATTGTAACATAATTTTACAAAGTAATATTTCTTACCATTAAAGTCAGTAGTTGTTCACTTTGCATTTTGTTTGATTCCATAACATGATTTAAATTTTAAAAATTACTTGCTAGAATTCTCCTTTTCTCTTTTTCTTTTCAAATTAAAAAGAGATGTTTAGTCAAGAAGCTTCATACCCTCGCAAAATGTGACCATACGCCTTGTATACAGACTTTACACAAAGTGAACAAATATCAATCGTTGCTTCTAACTCCTTACAGGGACGACGATGGAATTCAGGACAACTTGGACAACTGCCCTAAAATCCCAAACAACCCTCAGCTAGACTCCGATGGTGATGGCAGGGGTAAGATAAAAGCCGCTCACTGTCGCTAAACCACTTTGAATCGAGATGGGAGATGTGTTCGTCCAAGTTTGCCGGAAAGATTTAAACAAAATTATCAAAATTGCCCGATAAGTAAATACAATGTTATCAAATATTTGGTTCATAATTTTTGTGAATTTTAAGCAAGAATAGAAGAGAGATAGAGAGAGATTAGGCGACAGAAATTAGAAATGAGTATATCACATCACCCCCAATACACTATGGTACGTCTTGTTTTATAATCTTGATGCAGTTGTCTGTGTGTCTCCGCCCTAATCTATCTTTACTCTCTACATTGTCATTTTGTACCTTCTATTTACCTGTGCAATTTTCTCTGTAGCTATGTATCTATCTAAATTTATATCTTTAAAAATCTCTTAATATATATGTACTATTAAATGACAATTCACACATACGCGAGTTTATCTGTTTATTTGTCAATCAACTACTGAATCTTAGTACCTGTACTAGTCGACGGATAGAAAAATTCTCTTAAATAAAATCTCGCAGAGATGTTTTTCCGATCAATAATGCTAATGAAGAATCATATTTCACGTTAATTGCATTTTCTTCTAAAGGTGATGCATGCGACGATGATGACGACAACGACGGTGTTTACGACATCGTAGACAACTGTAGGATCATTCATAACCCCGACCAATCAGATTATAATCGTAAGCTCTCAATCTTTCATTCTTATTCAATGATTCGAAAGAAGTTATTAAGTTGTTTCGCCCCTTGCATTGAAATTTAATAACTTTAATAGTACAATTTAAACCTATCTAGATAACTATAGTTTAGCACAGGGCGATTATCAAAACGATTGCATCAGGTCCGCGCCTTGAATTGGATGTTGAACTCAAAAGCGATTGGTACAGAAAAAAATAGATTAAAAAAAAATCATGTCTTGGAAATCAGTAGGTGATTGAAATGTATTTCAATTGCCTCTTTAAAACATAAATGCCACAGGCTTATATTCCTGTAACTTATCATTTGTTTTCAGATGTTGTTAATTCAGGATTCATGATTTATTGGAAACCAATTGCTAGGCGAATGACGTTAACTGGAAACGAGGTCCCAAGTTTATGATTCCTTTGGAACTGAGATAATGAAGCAGCCATTATGATTATCATAGTTTCGAGAGAAAGCATGGCTATTTTTTCTATATTTATTTGAATTGTTCGATGTAAATGACTTTAATTAGTTATATCTAACTTAAATTTGTGTCGAGGCTGAATCTGTGAAATCATATGAACAAAATTAACAGGCTTGGGAGACGAGAGAATAGCTTTAAAAAAACAGAACGATTATCGTCACAATTGTAATTTTGGTTTGATTAAAGTAAATATTTTGTCCATCAATTATATCTAATTATGCGAATAGAGGATGGCATCGGTGATATGTGCGACAGTGATTTCGATCGTGACGGTGTGGATGATCAATACGATGCCTGTCCTGAGAACCCTAACATATTCACCACCGATCTCAGAACCTATCAGACTGTGGTCCTAGATCCAGAAGGAGAAGCTCAAGTCGATCCTAAGTGGATTGTCTTTGACGAGGTAGGTGTCATTTATTTTGCAAAAGGGAATCCTTCTTTTGGTACACGTGCGTCGACAAAAAGCATTCCCACGAAAGGAGAGAGGATAATCTATATTCAATTCAATTCAATTCATTTATTTGTTCTCTTTCAATCGTTCATATTTACAATGATGGTACACTTTAACATATTCATATATTTATATACATATAGATTAATTTGCACAATACAATACATTAAACAAATAAACATGAAATTGAAAGGGAAGGAGGGCCGACTAAAAAGCAGAGCTTGTAGTGTGTAAGCCCCCCTGTAAAAGTAATTATTATGAAATATTATTGTATGAGAAAGAAACAAAAATTAACAATAACTGATTCAGTAATACAAAAAAAAAAATCACTTTTAAACGCAAAACATTGATAAATACATACATATTTATAAAAAGAAACAATCAAAGTTGCATAAAGTCACACTACAAATTATATTTGATTGGGGGAATGCAATAGCCTAGTAACTATTCAGAAGAAAGCTTTTAAGTCTCCTTTTGAAAATTTGTATCGAACTACACTGTATAATATCATTTGAAAGAGAATTCCACAGTTTTGGACCTGTAAAAACAAATGTCTTTTGTTAGACTGAATACGTAACGAATACACAATCCGTATTCATAATTGCGGGAATAACTTTTTGAATCTGATGGGTAATCGTCTGTAGATAATGCTTTGTGAATGGACTCGAGATCTATAAATATGCGACGATGATAATTTATCAAATGACAAAAGACTCCTGTTACCATCTTATCAAACATATTAATACACATCATCATGATCGGGACTTTGAAACAGTCCAAACACACCCGGTTATCTCCTCAGAAATCGGACTGTTCTGAAGGTGCTTGATGTGTGAATAATTCTTACTAACCCCCTTATACTGATATATATTGATTGTACACCATACTGCAGAAGTTGGAGCTGTAGAATATTTAAAAACAATACATCGACAAAATATTAGAAGGCAATACAGTCACTGACTCCTAGTCCATTGTTTTTTTCAAACAGGGTCGTCAGATCATGCAAACCATCAACAGCGATCCTGGCTTGGCCATCTCCTACCAAGCCTTCGACGGTGTGGACTTCGAAGGTACCTTCTTTGTCAACACCCGAACTGATGATGACTTCGCAGGGTTCGTCTTTGGTTACCAGGATTCGGCTAGTTTCTACGTCCTGATGTGGAAGCAGGGTCCACAGACCTATTGGGAAGCTGCCCCGTTCAGGGCCGTCGGTGAGCCGGGCTTCCAACTTAAGGTGAGAGGATTAATTGTTTGTATTTAAATGAACTAACATCATTTTATTGAATCAAACAAACACCAAAGTAAGATTCCAGAGGGCCACTTTGGTTCTTGCAGAATGTGCTAGTTAAGATTGTGTGTTTTTTCGTATATATTTTCGAAGAGGCAGACCGATATTGTCTAAAATGTTCTTTGCAGGCAAAACAAATAGAGATACGGATTTAAACGCTTTTATAGCTAGATTAAAGGGTTATCAACTAGAAGCTGCCATTTACTGGTGCTGTACACAGCTTAGAACTGTTGTAAGCATGTCAGACTTTACATGATGAGTAGATGTACTATCTTCGAAGGATGTTCAGTTCATCATGATTACACACTGTATAGAGGCTTATGACAAACAGGGATTGCTAAAGGATGGGGACATAATATATCTAGAGAGCCCCTTGCGGTATGGATCGGGATCTGCTCCCTGTTTATAAGGACCGCTATTTATAAAAGACCGCTACTCACTTAGGCTCGCGTTATGGATAGCGGTCCTTATGAATATTGGTCCTTGTGAATGGCTGTCCTTATGGATAGCGAGCTTGACCCTATGGATCCACTTCCAGTTGTATTTCTTGCCTCTGGGCTCTAAAGATGATAACGGGAACGGGGCGTACTCCGGATCTACTGATCCTTTATCAATGACCAATCGCTATGATATATATTATGTTGGTTAAGTATACTCATTCGACCCTTTCGATTGATCATACTGTCCAAGTAACTTGATTACTCTCTCTCTGTCACAGGTTATCAAATCCGATACTGGTCCAGGGGAGATGATGAGGAACGCGCTGTGGCATACGGGAGATACACCGGGACAGGTAGGTCTTGTCGTAAGGTCAAAGGGCGTAGTAGGAAGTAATTCTATGGCCGTTTAGATCAATTGGACGCTCAGAAAATAGTCACAACTTTATGAGTCCAATTGGACGACGTGTAACTTTGTACATAAGGAAGAGAAAGCAAATTGAATTCCGTAATATAATTTATTTTATTTCATTTTTTTGCCCAGTCAAACCCATAATGAAATATTGGGTATCCCTAAGAACAAACTTCCTGGGATGTAAAACAATCTATTAACATGTTAACGTCCTCTGGGCATCTCTGGACGTCTTCGGAACGTTAAGGGGTGTTTACTGGGTTTAATGTAAAACAACAGGCCAGGAGAGTGTTTCACAAAGACTAAGGTCGACTTTAAGTTAGATTTACCAATGACAGGCAGTTCATGCCATTGTTTGCTCTCAAGGGACGTTCACATCATGGTCACAAAAAAATATTATCTAAAGATCATAATTGAGAGACCAATGGTGAGAGCAACCAGTGGCATGAATGGCCTGCCATAGTTTAGTCCAACTAAACGTCGATCTTAGTCTTTGTGAGACACCCACATGACTTTATTGTAATGACTTCTTTATTTAGTCACGTCGTTACAGTATGGTAAACATATAGTCTTGACCAAAGAGACAATTCCGCTGACTTGTGTTTGTCATACTAAAGGAAACACAATTCTAAAAATGTTTAACTTATCTTAGTCTTTGTGAGACACCCACAGGACTTATTGTAATGACTTCATTAATTAGTCACGCTGTTACATGTGTGTGTGTGTGCGTAGGTAAACGCCATCAACCGCGGACCACTCCATAGAAAACTACCTCAAACCGCGGACGTACCTGCAATGGGGGACCGTCCACGGTTGCGATCCTGGTTTTCGCCGTATAAAATTTACGACGTAGGGGGCGTTTGAATATTAGATGTCCAAAGAGATTCGATCATACACAGTATGTCCTCCGTAGATGTCACAGCGTGTAGCCAACATCGAGTAGATCAGTCCTATGTGTATCGCGAAATGTCACAGCGCCCCCTTCGATGACTGCGCGGGAAAGGCGCGCTACCTGCTATCATCCCATAGCAGGTACGTCCGCGGTTTAATGTAGTTTTCTATGGAGTGGTCCGCGGTTGCAGGCAATTACCCATGCACACACACACAAGTACTAAACTTGGTCCACGTTTGACGCCATAAACGTGTAGTGGTGTGTGAGTAATTGGGTTTTTACAGACGTGTATCAATCAGATATGATTATTTACGTCTGGGGACCGACTTTTAACGTCACCATCCGAAAGACGTGACTCAGTTTCGAACCTGCGTCCTCGGCTGAATCAGTTTGTAACTTCCATTGTGAGCTGGGTTACAGGCGCATGCCACAACGCCTAGGTGTATAGTAAACATATAGTCTTGACCAAAGAGACAATTATGCTGACTTGTGTTTGTCATACTGAAGGAAACACAATTCTAAAGATGTTTAACTTATCTTAGTCTTTGTGAAACACCCACAAGACTTATTGTAATGACTTCTTTAATTAGTCACGCTGTTACAGTATGGTAAACATACAGTCTTGACCAAAGAGACAATTCTGCTGACTTGTGTTTTTTCATACTGAAGGACACATAATTCTAAAGATGTTTAACTTTCTTTTCAGTCACGTCTCCTGTGGAAGGACCCAAATAACCATGGTTGGAAGGATCACGTGGCCTACAGGTGGAAAGTCGTCCACAGGCCCTCAATAGGCCTCATCAGGTAAACTCTCAAGCCAGTATGTTATTTGTAATATTAAAGTGACTCGGAACATTGTTGAAGGTTGATGAAAAAACTGTTTAATTTTTGTATGAAATAGTACTTATTTTAATCCTGAAAAGATCCTTTAAAAAATTCTCAAACCACAAAGATATTTATGGTTTTCTTTGAAGGCGTCACTGTGCGACACCCTCAAACACTTTACAGTAAATTCTCCCGACCAAGTTTTTCCATGAAAATAAGAAATAAAAAAGGCTTTTACTAAATCTGTCAACACTTTAATGTTTGGAATGGTATGTAGAACCAAGACATTGCTGTGTGAAGATTGAAATTCACCTAGAATGTAATAAAATTACAATAATATAGTTGGGAGAATTCAGGAATCAATCAGATCATCTTTTCCCATTTTTTATCACTAATGATGGCCTGTTTTGACTCAAACTTTAAAATCATCTTTAATTGCACATCTAGCATTGAAGTCACTACCTTAGCACTATTTTCTCTCACCTGAACAATGTTACCAAGTCCCTTTAAGGTTTAGCGCCACCTTAATGGTGGCCTTAATGGTTGCGTCTGCTTTGGCAGCTCCGTGCTTTAGAACTTGGGTTCTGGTTATGTCTGAATGAAGAGCTGGGCCCCATTTCACAAAACTTGTCATCAATGAAAATGACAGTTTTTGTTTTAAGGTAGTGAAATGCTTGCTTCTGATTGGTTATCAGCAGATTTGTCGCTGATTTTTGTCATTTGTCATTGGAAAAAGGCTTTGTGAAACGGGTCCCTAAATTCGACTCGACCAATCGAATTACTTTCAGACAACTCCAAAATATTCACAGTCAAGTGACAAGTAGCAACTAGATCAACACTCACACGGATGAAGCTAGTCAAGATAAGATTAAAGCCTTAGCCAGGAAATTATGTCATAAGTTTATATCATGATGCCAAAAATTTCCAAAAGAACATTGCCTTCTCTACAGTAGCCATTGGTCGATCTGAGCTCCGTAAATTAATAAAATGAATTGAATCAAATGGAAGAAAATAAGGATCTTGATGACATATTGTTGATTTTTTTTTCAGGGTAAAGCTGTACGAAGCAGACAGTCTGGTAGCGGACTCTGGGTTCCTTCGAGACACAACGATGAGAGGTGGAAGGATTGGTTTGTTCTGCTTCTCACAAGAAGATATCATCTGGGCCAGAATAACCTACAAATGTAATGGTGAGTCAGTCCAATAAACATTGGTGTCCAAGGTGTCGAAGGTGTCTACAATGGCAGAAACAACCGTCAGCAGGGAGCAGAATTAATGGCAAAGCCGTTTATGTCCCAATCTTACAGCTAATCTTGAGCTCAGGTATAGGCATCGTTCGTCGGGAGAACATGGATATAATTTATTCAGGATTGTTTATCCTGCAGTAGATATTTTGGACCAGTAAAATGAAAACAACCTCAAAAACTTGCTGGAAATCATCTTCAATAAAAACCACAACTCTCATTTGCACATAGTGACCTGTGTTGAGCACATGGTGTCGGGCCTAATACCTTGAATTCCTTATCTTTCTATGCTCATTACTCAACCCCAATACCATTTCAACCAAAATCGTATGGCCCATGTCAGTTATTTGTAATCTTGAACATTCAGTGTAAGTTTTGTTGGATTATGCGATAATTCATTTTCTATAATTACCGGATCTCCAGCTTTTCGGAGCATATGGCTCCGAATAGTCTCATTGGACAACGCCCCCTATCGTCAGAGTCCAGCAGCCTAACATGTTAGCCTACTGACTTTTACCCCCCAAAATCGTTAAAAATTCATTTTCGAAAAGCACATCCACCCCGACGTAAGATGACACTAGCTTTTTCATTGGAACCCTCATGTCCCATTGACACTTGAAAGATCACCCACCGTAATTTGGTCAAAATAGGTCGCTAACTCGCCATGGCCTATATAACACATGTGAAACAACCCGAACTTATCATAGATCAGTTCTGATCGGTTCATTATGTCCATTTCAGCCACCCCATCGTAATTTTTCCATTTAGTATAGGCAAGCCATTTGCCGAGGTAAGCAAAATCATGAATATTCATGATCGCCATGGACTATTCGATTATTTACAGAGGGGTGCAATTGTGCACCACATCAAAATCCCCTACTTTAAGTCAAGTATTTCATTGTATTATGTAGTTTGGTAGGTTTATTTTAATAACTGTTTAATTATCAGATATCATTGATAGTTTAAAGATATGGAAAATGTTTTTGTATTTTATATTTTGCAAAGCAATCTCACATACAAATTCACTACTAAGTGTCGTCTAATCCGCCGATTGCCGTCTGCTATATACGTCCAGTGAGCGAAAATGAGACATCCGGAGCAATATGCTAAACTGAGAGGGGTCTATCCGGGACACCTTCCCCTACCCCTGGTATCAAAAAAAAAAAAAAAGGGAAATATTTTCATTCTTTGTTGAAAATGGTAGGCCCACAATAGTGAGGTTTACATCAGAGAAATCCTTTATATTCCCTGATCAATCAATCAATGTATGCCAGTATACTGTAACGAACCAGTTCGCCACAATTTAGGTTATCTTGCAGAAAACGTAGAGGGCGCAGTAAGCTTTTGGGCGTAAGGGCTCAGAGCGCGATTACGGACGCACCATGCGTAAATCGGCTCTCAGAGCGTCTCAAAAGCTATAAATAGCAGTGACCAGCAGACATTTCGGCACTTCGACGCTGGCTCTCGTCTTGGTCAGATAGCGAACTCTCCGCTTTGCTCCAGCTGAGCTAAAGTAAGGAAACTAGGACTGGAAGCGAGAAATAAGAGTTCCTACAAAAGGCAATACCTGCCTTTACTACTTGTTGGGATTAATCCAGGTAATTGGTGTCGGTGTTAACTATGATAACGTGTTGGAGAAGTTGACTTATGTTTGTATTAATAAAGTATACAGTTAAACAATCCATCGTTTCATAACGTGTGATTAGTTGAGTCTCCATAGACTGACGTAATATAACCCTCTCATAGAGAATACACATCCACCTATCCAAAACTTCTCTCATCTCCACACTCATATACTTTGGGAAAACGGAGCCACGTCAGGGCCTCTAAACAGGCCAAATAGAAACCGCTCGCCTTATTCAGGATGGCAAATTCTTCGTCAGATGACGGTGATAGAGGCAAGGGACAGGCCAGCCCTTCAGCATCCAGGACCCGTTCTAGGATGGAGGGCCGTAACACGTATGGTGTCAGAAGTGGGATGGAGGACGAGAGGAAAACTGGAACAGATGGCAGTGATTCTACTTCGAGAGATGAATCAGTTTCCATTAACTCTGGAGTACATCGTTCAACAAGTAGGAAAAAGCAGAAGGCGACGGCTTTGACAGAAATCGTCGAAATAATGAAGGAGCCGGCACAAGCTCAAGCCCAGGTTCTAATCCAATTGGCATTAATGATGCAACAGCAGACATCGGCAATTAATGCAAGGATTGAGGAGCTATTACAAGGGTTCTCAAACATAAAGGCTACCGATGGAAGGTCGAAGAAGAAGAAACATAAAAGGCGTACCAACACGCAAATATCCAGTAACGTGACGTCAAGTTCGGATGAAGTTCAACTAAAGTCACAAGAGGAATCCTCGAATACAGAAGGGATTCAGACTTCTTCACTGTCAAGCAAGGCAGTGAAAGTAAATAAAGAGCAACGGATAAAGAGGCTACATCGGAAGGATGAGTCATTGCATGCAGCCATACCAAGGAATAGAGGCATCTCTATTACGCCTGACAAATATGATGGGTCTACCTCATGGATTGACTACTGCAATCACTTTGAATCTTGCCGTGCAGTGAACGGCTGGAGTGGTGAAGAAGCAGGAAAGATTCTGGCATCATGTTTGAGAGGACAGGCTTTGAGATTGCTGCGGGAACAGAAGCAGAGAATGAGCTTCAATGATCTGAAGAAAAAGCTGGCTAACAGGTTTTCGGATGACGGACAAGCCGAAAATCATTTGCTGGAGCTTAAGCAAAGGCAGAGATATGAGGGCGAAACACTCAAAGAGCTAGGGCAAAACATCAGAGAATTAACTTCCTTAGCTTATCCAGAGTTGGACTATGCTGTACGAGAGAGATTGGCGAAAGGGCATTTCATGGATGCTCTAACGAAACCCAAGCTCAGAGAGGCCATATTCAATTCTCAGGATAAGACACTAGACGAGGTGATTCATGTAGCTGTAGTAGCTGAGGCCTTTCACAAGTCTGAAGATCAGAGGATGGGCACTAGAGGGACCTCAAAGTACAGGGGAATGACAAAGGAAGAGGAAATGGATCAACAGCCAGCCGACCCAACCTCTGAAGTGGTGAACACCCTGATCAGCCTGAAAGAGGAAATTGTAGGATTGGTTGCGGCATTAAAGGGCGCTTTTCAGGCGTCTAAACAAACCGCTCAATCTGATGGAAAGCAGCAACGGGAGAAATCAGCTGTATCTGATGGTTGTTGCTTCTATTGTGGAAAAAAGGGGCACATCAAGAAAAAGTGCAGAAAAAGGCTGAAGAGTGAGGCTCAAAGGCAAACTGAACAACAGCAACAACAGATCTCAACAAACGAGGAAAGGCTACCTCAGAGGGGTGTGCATGGTGCGGCCAATGCAGCAAAATCTGACAGCCCCTCAACAACAAATACCACAGAATCAATAGGCAACTCTAAGCACAATAGAGAGATGCACAAAGGAACATTAAAGGGCATGTATATACCAGTTATTATCGCTGGGCAACAGTTACATTTTCTTGTAGACACTGGGGCTACAGATACATACATCTCCAAAGCAGGATATGTGAAACTGATAGAGCAGCCTTCTATTGAACCTACTACAGAGAGAATAATGCTTGCAAACGGCTCAAATATGAAGGTGGACGGGAAGATCCACACTGAAGTGACAATAGGCCAGGGAAAGGCAAGGGTCACTTTGATTATCGCTGATGTATGCGGCGATGGAGTCTTGGGCATGGATAATCTTCTGTTGTTAGGAGCAAAGCTTGACTTGGAGACGGCTACTCTAGAGACCAAATGGGGATCAGTTCAGTGTCGCCATGAAGGCAATACCACAACCTGCTTCCGCATGGTAACTACGAAGATGCAGACTGTTCCTGCAAGCTGGAGGCAGATGTAAGGTGACGCAGAAAACAAAACACATCATCCGCTAGGGATGAAGATCACCTACCAATACGAGTCATTGCACCTGCCAGATGGAACAGTATACACTCGTATTGCCAGAGAAGAGAAGAGAAAAAAACAATGAGCCAAGTGATGCCTAGAAGGACAGGAAACTAACTAATTGTAGAAACAAAGATGAACTGTTAATAAGACAACAGCTTCAAGGAGGAAACAATAAGGAGGCATCATTATTGTTTATATCTATACATGTATATATTTTTTATCATTTTTATGTCGTAGTGTAAGCTATTCATTTTTTTTGTAAAACACCACACCATTATCTTTTGGGGAAAGTTCAAGGATGTGTCATAATGCACAAACATTCATGAAAATAATTGGTATATAAAGCACTCGCTGTAATGGTAATATTCAGAGTTACTGTCCATAGAATGAACATGTTTTTATATGAGAATGTCATTATGAAAGATATAGAGAGCTTGATTGTTATATGCATATCAGTAGTCTTAAAGAGTAGAGGACGTAACTCTCAGTATGGTTAATACAGCGATGCATAATTCAATATGTTTTAGTGATTGTAGATATTTTTTTGGAAACCCCTCGTATTAATGTGAGGGTGACAATGTGAGGACACATTCCTTGAAGAGGGGTGCTGTGTAACGAACCAGTTCGCCACAATTTAGGTTATCTTGCAGAAAACGTAGAGGGCGCAGTAAGCTTTTGGGCGTAAGGGCTCAGAGCGCGATTACGGACGCACCATGCGTAAATCGGCTCTCAGAGCGTCTCAAAAGCTATAAATAGCAGTGACCAGCAGACATTTCGGCACTTCGACGCTGGCTCTCGTCTTGGTCAGATAGCGAACTCTCCGCTTTGCTCCAGCTGAGCTAAAGTAAGGAAACTAGGACTGGAAGCGAGAAATAAGAGTTCCTACAAAAGGCAATACCTGCCTTTACTACTTGTTGGGATTAATCCAGGTAATTGGTGTCGGTGTTAACTATGATAACGTGTTGGAGAAGTTGACTTATGTTTGTATTAATAAAGTATACAGTTAAACAATCCATCGTTTCATAACGTGTGATTAGTTGAGTCTCCATAGACTGACGTAATATAACCCTCTCATAGAGAATACACATCCACCTATCCAAAACTTCTCTCATCTCCACACTCATATACTTTGGGAAAACGGAGCCACGTCAGGGCCTCTAAACAGGCCAAATAGAAACCGCTCGCCTTATTCAGGATGGCAAATTCTTCGTCAGATGACGGTGATAGAGGCAAGGGACAGGCCAGCCCTTCAGCATCCAGGACCCGTTCTAGGATGGAGGGCCGTAACAATACTTTTAATAACGAGCCAATTCAAGTGCATTATTGACTTCTCTTATAATTTAATTTAAATCTATAATCCATAACGCAACTCTCTGAATTTCTTTTTCCCCTGGCAGACAATATACCGGAGGGTGTTACCTTCTGAGGGGCAAAGGCATTTCCGTCCTGAAAGCGACCTGCCGACAATATAAATCGTATTCAAGCCATCATCGTAAAACATCGAACAAATCTTTACAGAACGAAGAGTGACACTTTAATTATGTACTTCTGGACAACCGAAAAAAACTCCTAATTTCTGACGTCAGGACGAGGGGGAGTTTGGCGTAATTTAGTCACTGGCCGAATGCCCATTTTTACTTGTAATTTGCACAAAATTTGACTTGACGTGGAGCATTGATATTAAGATTTACATTTGTATGATGCTTTTAAGAAGAGAGGAAGGCAGTTTGTTGCCGAATAGACGAGTGGTCTTAATTCATAACTGAAGAACTTTTAAGAGCAATCTCACTGACGATTGTAAAGGAAAGGAGAAATATTTTATGCAGAGTGTAAAAATTAAAGTGTAAAACCTGTATTCTAATCCTTTTTTAATTGCACCTGAATCAGGTTTTTTTTCTTATTATGCCACCTTACGTTGGCAGTACTTGAGAAAAATATTATTTGATTTATAGATTTATGTATTTGACTTCTTTCATTGAAATTAAAGAAAAGTAAATTTTGTGAAAACGTGTTTTTTCCATTGAATTAACTATTTTTCTAGCGTAGTAATATTCAAAAATATTTTTTCTTCTATGATATCTTTAGATCTTGTCATTTTATAAAATATATTTCAATTAACTCTATGTATTGTCTAAAAGGATTGTTTCCCGTTCTCTGAATATTTTCTTCTGAAGTACGCTATTCAGCGTGAAACATGGTTACTAATGATTTAGATCCAAATGAATAATTGAGAATTTTTAAAATATAGAATATATTTTTTTCTTCTTATCGTAAAGGTGAAATTAAACCCAGCTCATGTGCTGAAATGACGGTGAATAAAGTAAGAATCAATGAATTTTTCAGAGTGTTCAAGCGAACAAAAAGTTATTTAGTTTTGAATATTGATAACATTATGATGATATTAATACATTTTTAAAGAGAAAAGTTTAATCGATATAGAAACGCAGCTTAAACATAAATTTAAGTTATAACATGGAAATATCACTTAGGTCATAAAAACCTGTTTGATATTGATATATGTAATATTTTTATCGTGCAATTGATGAGTTTTACTTCGTTATGTAAGTACAGACGTACGAATAGGGCAGGGTTTAGGCGACATTCGGTTTGTGTCATTTAATTAAGTTATCTATTAATTTGTTTATTATACATATTGTACATATGTTTGAGAATGATTAGACAATGTAAATGTGCATGTATTTGTGTTGAAATTAGTTGTAATACTCAACGACAGCCCTAAAATGTATTGACATATTCAAAGGATTTAAACAAAGATTTTGTGAAACTTTATTTGTTAGGTCAATTTAAAAAAACATTAATATTCAACAAGATGCAGAGAAAAGCAATTTTTTAAATGATTAAAAAGAACTATGTACGTTAGTTTAACTACATTAATCAAAATATGAATTATACTTCAAGTATCTAAAATAACATTTTGTAATCATTCTAAAAATGTATATTGAGCTCGAAATAATGCAATAATGAAATTATCCTGAAATAAAAAATGGAGACGAACATTGTTTTGTTTAGGGGGTCCATTAGTTTGTTTGCACAAAATAGAGAAGAAAATTATTCATTACCTTAGCTTCATGCTCTCCCCCTTTGAAGTTGCAAATGCTTATTCTGAACTTTTCGACTGTACATTTTCTGACCTCTATCGGTTGTCCCTCCTGACATTTCCTGAATCTTGCATACAGTAAGAATTAATCTCTATAGCTTATCCTTATAATGCTTATGAACGCGTTACGTATGAACATATAACTAATTGTTCTAATTGACTTTTATCGATCTGTACTTGTTTCTGTTTGGAAAATTGAATAAGAATATAAAGTACTTTCCAACAAAGATTTTAGTCTGCTATTCATTTATTTCATTTTGCGTTTCAATGTTTTGCTTACTTTATTATCATTAAAAAATACACCTTTTGATGACGACTTGACGAGTGAATACATTCACTTAATAACGTTTACTGTTTCCTACCACCGGAGAAGTAATGAGGTTAAAAGGCAACCCAATCCCTGTGATAATTTTATTTGACTGTATGACAGCGGAAAAAGAAGATCCACGGATAAGAAGGTTTTCTAAGAAAGTTGTCTTTTTGGAATACACAAATTGGGGACACATTTTCAAGTTCGATCTGAAATCCACCTAGAAATGCCTAAAAGAGGACAAATACTGGCGTTGTGCAATTTACAGTTTTCAATTTATTATGAAAACTAGGTGGGGGGGGGGTATTGGTGTAGAATTTAACTTGTATCCTGCAAAACAGGAGGTCATTTTGACGTCCTCGATCAGTCATGTTTTACACCTTTTGAAGGCAAAGTATATGACACTACCTCAGCGTTATGTATTCTGCCATCTGCTGCTCAAAATTTCCCGATGTGATCGACAGCCACGTCCCACAAAGCATCACCAACTGCATAACGGCACTCGATGATGATCGGGGGGGGGGGGAAGGGGGAGTAAATGATGTAGAGTTCTACTTGTGTTCTGCAAAACAGAGGGGTAATGTTGATTTCCTCGAACGGTCATGTTTCACAACTTTGACAAACAGAGTGAACACCCCGGGTTTTCATGTCAATACGACATCTTTATCCAGACGTCCTTAGGCTGGTTGGCAGGACTCTAACCGCTCCAGAAGTTTCCTGACGCCATTCTTGAGTTGAATGAATTCGTCTTGAGCTCGATAGGCGTCCTGTAACATGCGATCCATCGCCTCCTGCTCCCGGGCAAGGTCGGTCAGGAGCTCGTTGACTTCACGGCGACAAAGGCGACCTCGACGACTACGGACCTTTGAACAATAACAGAATACATAATGACATTCTAGTTAGATTACTAGAGGGCCAATGAATATTCCAGCATTTTTCATAGAATGGATTTAAATTTAAGGTCCTTGACCTCCATTAAGATAAGCAGAAATTGAATAGTTCAATTTGGTTTGTACATTACAAGTATGAAAAGTACATGAGTAAACATTTTCTTGACTTGGCCTGGGTGTTATAAAAATGAATATATTGGTAATATCATGTTGGGATACGATTATATGAAGAAAAAAATATGCATAAATTATATTAATACACCCTGTAACTGCTTCACGTAATGTATTTAACAACTCTTAAATAAGATATCCCGTAAAAACAATGAATTCTGCTTTTTAATTATGAATAAAATGTTAAGCCGTATTGTAAAACAGTACAACGACCACAGAAGGTAACATTGCTAATTATAACACTTGCAGACTTACATATTCAAAGAGATTCTCGTCGGCATCACTCTTCTGTCCGAAAAGCTCCTTGACATCGTCTATGCATCCAGCATCCAGAGGAATACCACCTCTCTGCGTCAGTATTTTTCTTGTTTCATCTCCACCTTCATCTCCTTTTGCATTCAGCTTAGCTGTATGTTTGATAGCCGATGAGTTGATTTCATCCAAAGTTTGAGAGTTATGTTTCGGCGATTCGAGAGAGCCCTCATATTGAGTATCAACAGTTGGGTATACTTCTGTTGAGCGGTGGTTTGTGTTGTAAGACACCTCATCGTTATAGAGGTTGTCCAAATGTAGTTCATTCAGCTTCACCTGGTGCTTGGCTAGAAGATCTTGCCAGTGTCTCACATCTTCTTTCGGGGGATCCGAGTCTTGATCATTGTCGCTCCGTGATTCCTGATTGTATTTGACAAAACAATCGGATTCTTTGGTAATCAGGTCACCATCAAAGGTATCGGGTTTATCCGTCATCTCATCTTCCTGCAGAGCCCCAAGCTTGACATTCTTCCTGTTCTTCAGACTGTGTAGGTCTAGATCTAGTATTCCCTCCAGCTCTTCCTGAGAACTCGACATATCCCCTTCGCTGTCGTCTACTTCATAGCTTCCAGGACTAGATTTTGGAGGGCTTGGGAGGGTCAGGATTTTGTCTATGGTGTCTGCATGTGAGTAAAATTCGCTGGACGAGCTCTCCAAGCTTTCAAATCGCTCGGCATCCCCCGTGCTGTAACAACGGCGACGGTGACTCTCAGTCCCTTCTCGTATGGCCCGAGGCAACTTTGTTGGTGACCTTGCCCTGAAGTTGGAAGTCTTCTTTGCCAGTTTGGTATCCCCGCCGTTCTCATCGACAACCGTATAGACCGTTTCTTCAATGTCGTCATTCTCATCGATAACTCGAAACACAACGCTGTCCTCGTCTGGTTCGAATTCCACAATGCAGTTCGACTCAATATCAGCATCATCAAACTCTGCGTCCCTTCTATCGCATTCATCGCACTCGTCGCAGTCCTCATATTCATCATCACTTCTATCTTCTTTTGGCTCCACGATCTCAAAGCTGAAGACCATCCCCGTTTCGCAATCAACTTCAAATTCGTATTTGCGCCGTCCTGTATTGTGGTGCTTATGCCGTTGTCCCGTCGTTTCTGAAACATCGGGTTTGGTCAAAGGCGGGTCATCTTCTAAGACATCGTCGTTGGAGTCATATCCATCCTCCATTACGTCATCGTTTTCGGGAAAGGATGTGTTCATATAATCCTCGGCTGCTCTCTCAAACTTTCTCTCTCCTTCCGTCATGGACACGTCGAGTGGAGGACTCATATCTTCAACAGTCTTGTTCGCAATTCTGCCTCGCAGCCCTATTAAACCCTTCTCTCTATCGCCTTCCTCGTCATCAGTTCCCAATTGTCTCTCATTACACGGTAGAGTAGAATGAATCTCTTCAGAAATCAAATCCATGTATGAATCATCCGTAGCAGTGAAAACAGGTTCGTTTTCAAAACCATTCATACCTGCATCTTTGTCCACCTTGGATAAATCGCTCTCCTTCTGCGCTTTCTTCCATGATAGACCGTCCTCTACCAGCTCTTTCACAGCAAGCACCAGAAGGTAGTCCACATAAAGATTGACGTGATTGCAGAATTGCGCCTCATGTTCAGCAGCATTCACATACCCGGACCCAGCGGACTGGTATTCAGTCGTAACCAGTGCTTGTTTCCGGTTGTTCTTGCGAGATGATTTTCCACGTGGTGTCTTCTTGGTGCTGAGGGTGGTTGGTTGACAGCTTGAAGATTGGGTCGAAGTGGTGGCGATAGCTTCCTTTTCACTTCCTCGGCATTTGATTTCATCCTCATCACTAAAAATATCTCTGTCGGTCGACTGAGAGAAGTGGTCGGCGTCCCCCATAGTGAGATCTTTCTTGTTTCTGCAAACTGTTCTTTAAAAAGCTGATGCAGTCAGAAAAATTCCCAAACGAGAGTGTAAATTTTGTAAATTGTAGATTAGACTGTCATAAAACTCCAACTTGAAGTAAAACCTTCCTTTAAAAAATGGTAGAATGAACGAGAAGAAGCAAATTCAAGGCAAAGTGCATCAACGTTGCTAGTACAGTGAGTTAGCGCGCGCAACACATGCTATTGGCACATGTGCTTTTATTTTAAGTCGCGCACCAAAATGCCATGACAACGCGCTGATTGCCAGCGCGCCAGTTGCATATCTCTGACGGCATAATAAATTAATCGCGCAAAAGCACACAGTAATGTATTGTGACGTAATATAAGATTGCCATCTCGTTATCAATATTTTACGTATAACTATTATGGTGATGTGGGAATTGTGTGCACAAGGTACCTTTAAGTAGTTTTAAGACCAAATTTAAAGGTACCGCGTGCACACAATTCCACCGACCCACAAATTGAACCTGTGCATCATCTGTTTTATAAAATGGGGCCCTTAAAATCGTCAACAATACAAAATCTGTTATTTTACAGATTTACCGGGTGCATGGCAAATCATGCTTTCTGGTAATTACCGGACGCATGATTTTGCCATAGCCATGCTTTTCGGTAATTACCGGAAAGCTGATTTCATGAAACTTATCATGAATTAAAAAAAAAAAAAAAAAATTGTCACTGCACAAAAAACTGTAAACTTAAAAAAAAAAAAAAAAAAAAAGATTATAGATTATAGATTTTTTTTTTAAAACAGATTATAATAATAAAAAAACACGAAAAACAAATAATTATCAACAACAAAAAATATCCCAAAAAACATTTAAAAAAGAATAATTATAAAAAAAAAAAAAAAAAAAAAAAAAGGATATCGGTGTTATCGATCGCCGATATCGCGTGCATCCAGTAAAAGTAATTACATGGTAATTGACCAATCAGATTGCAGGGATTCTTCTACCCATCTTATAATAATAGCTACATTCGTGTTTATAGAATTTCAGAGAGTATATATGAGGTCAAAAACCTCATCTTAAATTATACTTCAAATACATGTAACTAATTCAACCCGAACTACATGCCAGCTAGCATGACGTATAAGGTAGGTCAAAGTGAGAAGTTATTCACCCTAATGTCGTTCGTCTAGCCAAAAACAATAGAGAAACCAAACATTTATTTTGGTGATTCCTTTTCCTGGCGCCTATCATTCTATAAATGGTATAGAAAAGGTTTGTTGAACCTGAATCCGAGGTTGGCTGTGAGTAGTTTGCTTGTACAATATAATGACACAGAAGCTCCAAATATAAGGACTGTTATTGATAACTCAAAAATCCAATATTTTGAGGTAAAGGGGCCCTCGCTGAATCTTAAACGTACGTACCACATAATACAGGAATTTGAGGGATATGCGCCCATGAAGGGGCGTCGCCAAAGGGGGGAGGGGGGGGTGCGACACCCCCCTTCCCACCTGTCAGGATATTGTCGGTAAAATTGGGCTGCCGTCGGGAAAAAAGAGAAAAGGGGGAGGGAAAAAAGAGAGGGAAAGGGAAAGAAAAGAAAAAAAGAAAATGAAAAGAAAAGAAAGAAAGGAAAAGAAAAGAGAAGAAAGAAAGAGAAGAAAAAAAGAGGGAGGAGAGGAAAAAAAAGGAAAAGAAAGAAAAGGAAAAAAACGATAAAAGGGAAACAAAAGAAACGGAGATTGAAAGAGAGGAGAGAGAGGGGAGGTAAGAGCATGAGAGAGGAGGAGTGGGAGTAAAAGAGAGAGGGGGTTGTTGGGTGGAGTCGTCTCGTCGAGGGAGCAAGAAAGACACGGGTAAATATGTTGCTGTGTCGGGTCAGCTGTGTCGGTATTCTTGCTCGATCCTCGTGTACTATATATCAATGCAGAAGTTTGAAGTCGGTGAGATGTATATTGTCGGTCGGCCGACAAGTTTTTTTTCCTTACGAACTGTGACTTTTTATCCGCTGTGACGACGAGTGTGACTACAACTAGAATACTTGTATTTTCTCGGAGTTTCCCTTTCCTATAATATCAGCTAAAGAAATCAGAGGTTTAAAATTTTCGGGGAAACTTTATTCAAACAAGGATTAACAGTCAACAACGGTACGACGAATCGTCTTCCTTTCTCTATATTTTGATAAAACGCCCAAAATTTCGCGTTTCGCGCGGGAGGGGTAAACTTCATTTAGACGAGTTGAGAACGGTACAACGAATCGTCTTCTTTCTTTAATAATTTAAGGAAACGTCTAAGCTTCCGCAAATTCGCGCGGGACGGGGGAAAACTGAATTCAGACAAGGATTAAGAGTCGAGAACAGTACAGCGAATCGTTTGCTTTCTCCATAATTTAAGGAAACGTCAAAGCTTTCGCGCTTCGAGCGGGAGAGGGAAACTTTATTCAGACAAGGATTAAGAAACGAAAACGGTACAACGAATCGTCTGCTTTCTCTAATAATTTAAGGAAACGTCAAAGCTTCAGCGCTTCGAGCTAAAGGGGAAATTGAATTTAGACAATTAGGGCTTATTAAGAGTCGAATATGGTACAACGAATCGTTTTCTTTATCTGATAATTTAATGAAACGTCAAAACTTCCGCGCTTCGCGCGGGAGGGGAAATTTCATTCAGACAAGGATTAAGAGTCGAGCACGGTTTAAAGAATAGTCTGTTTTTTCTCATAATTTAATGAAACTTCAAAGCTTCCACGCTGAGCGCGGGAGGGGGAGAAACTGAATTCAGACAAGGATTAACAGTCGAGAACGGTACAATAAATCGTCTTCTTTTCCTTATAATTTCATGAAACGTCAAAGCTTCCAAGCTGTGCGCGGGAGGGGAGAAACTGAATTCAGACAAGGATTAAGAGTCGAGAACAGTACAGCGAATCGTTTGCTTTCTCCATAATTTAAGGAAACGTCAAAGCTTCCGCGCTTTGCGCGGGAGAGGGAAACTTTATTCAGACAAGGATTAAGAGTCCATAACGGTACAACGAATCGTCTGCTTTCTCTAATAATTTAAGGAAACGTCAAAGCGTCTACGCTTCGCGCTAAAGGGAAACTGAATTCAGACAATCAGGGCTTATTAAGAGTCGAATACGGTACAACGAATCGTCTTCTTTCTCTGATAATTTAATGAAACGTCAAAACTTCCGCGCTTCGCGCGGGAGGGGGAAACTTCATTCAGACAAGGATTAAGAGTCGAGCACGGTTTAAAGAATCGTCTGTTTTTTCTCATAATTTAATGAAACGTCAAAGCTTCCACGCTGAGCGCGGGAGGGGGAGAAACTTCATTCAGACAAGGATTAACAGTCGAGAACGGTACAATAAATCGTCTTCTTTTCCTTATAATTTCATGAAACGTCAAAGATTCTACGCTGTGCGCAGGGGGGGGGGGAGAAACTGAATTCAGACAAGGATTAACAGTCGAGAACGGTACAGCAAATCTTCTTCTTTTTATAATTATTCAATGAAACGTCAAAGCTTCACGCTTCGCGCGAGTGGAGGGAAACTTAATTCAGACAAATTAGGTTAAGAGTCGCGAACGGTACAATGAATCGTCTGCTTTCTCTAATAATTTAAGGAAACGTTTAAGCTTCCGCGCTTGGCGCGAGAGGGGGGAACTGAATTCAGATAAATAGGGCTTAATAAGAGTCGAAAACTGTGCAACGAATAGTCTTCTTTCTATAATTAAATCAAACGTCTAAGATTTTCGCGCTTCGCGCGGGAAGGGGGAAACTGAATTCAGACAAGGATTAAGAGTCGAAAACGGTACAAAGAATCGTCTGCTTTCTCTAATAATTTAAGGAAACGTCAAAACTTCCGCGCTTCGCGCTAAAGGTGAAACTGAATTCAGACAATTAGGGCTTATTAAGAGTCGAATACGGTACAACGAATCGTCTTCTTTCTCTAATAATTTAATGAAACATCAAAACTTCCGCGCTTCGCGCGGGAGGGGGAAACTTCATTCAGACAAGGATTAAGAGTCGAGCACGGTTTAAAGAATCGTCTGTTTTTTCTCATAATTTAATGAAACGTCAAAGCTTCCACGCTGAGCGCGGGAGGGGGAGAAACTTCATTCAGACAAGGATTAACAGTCGAGAACGGTACAATAAATCGTCTTCTTTTCCTTATAATTTCATGAAACGTCAAAGATTCTACGCTGTGCGCAGGGGGGGGGGGGGGAGAAACTGAATTCAGACAAGGATTAACAGTCGAGAACGGTACAGCAAATCTTCTTCTTTTTATAATTATTCAATGAAACGTCAAAGCTTCACGCTTCGCGCGAGTGGAGGGAAACTTAATTCAGACAAATTAGGTTAAGAGTCGCGAACGGTACAATGAATCGTCTGCTTTCTCTAATAATTTAAGGAAACGTTTAAGCTTCCGCGCTTGGCGCGAGAGGGGGGAACTGAATTCAGATAAATAGGGCTTAATAAGAGTCGAAAACTGTGCAACGAATAGTCTTCTTTCTATAATTAAATCAAACGTCTAAGATTTTCGCGCTTCGCGCGGGAAGGGGGAAACTGAATTCAGACAAGGATTAAGAGTCGAAAACGGTACAAAGAATCGTCTGCTTTCTCTAATAATTTAAGGAAACGTCAAAACTTCCGCGCTTCGCGCTAAAGGTGAAACTGAATTCAGACAATTAGGGCTTATTAAGAGTCGAATACGGTACAACGAATCGTCTTCTTTCTCTAATAATTTAATGAAACATCAAAACTTCCGCGCTTCGCACGGGAGGGGGTAACTTCATTCAGACAAGGATTAAGAGTCGAGCACGGTTTAACGAATCGTCTGTTTTTTCTCATAATTTAATGAAACGTCGAAGCTTCCATGCTGTGCGCGGGAGGGGGAGAAATTGAATTCAGACAAGGATTAACAGTCGAGAACGGTACAGCAAATCGTCTTCTTTTTATAATGATTTCATGAAACGTCAAAGCTTTCGCGCTTCTCGCGGAAGGGGGGGGGAACTTCATTCAGACAAGGATTAACAGTCGAGAACGGTACAGCAAATCGTCTTCTTTTCCTTATAATTTAAGGAAACGTCTAAGCTTCCGCGCTTCACGCGGGAGGCCTACCATCGTACACGCCCCATCGATGCCTCTATCTAACTTTACTGGTCTCGCTCGAAGTCACTCGCTCTATAAAAAAAAAAAAGGCAAATTTCTATCACCTGAAAGTCCAGATTATCAAACAACGGTCGTTGAGCACCCCCACACCCTCCTCTCCCCCCCCCCCCCCGAAGAAAATAAAAATCGGCGCCTCTGCACGTTACGAATGGAGAAGGGTAGACCTGTCTAGAAGTCTCCGGCTCTAAGAGAAGGCAGGTTCCTGTTACCCTGGAGACATCTGAGGCTCAGGATCCGTATGAATCCATCCTTGAACGCCTTGTCTGCAAGAGCGTAACAAATCGGGTTGATCAGGCTGTTCATATAGCCCCAAAATATCACCACCTGCATGTCAGGAGAGAGTGCAGAAATTATAGTTAAACATAAGGATAATGATCAGGGGGTGTTCACAAAGACCCCCAAGTTGAACTTATCTCTAACTTATACTTAAAAACTATGGAGAGCAATTTGTAGCATTAAAATAAAACATAACAAAAAGCGACAGTATCAGTTTTTTTGACTTTTCATAAATTCCACATCAAGAACATTAGTTCAGTTCAGTTCAGTTCATTTTATTGAATTCCATCTTTAAAAACAGTTTTACAAAGTAAAAACATGCAATTTCATGTAAAATATAATACAAAATTGGGATAGCATATACATGTGAAATGAATTAGTACAAAACAGAATAAGGCACAGCTGTAAAAAAAAAAAAAAAAAAAAGGTTTTGTCTGGACATTAAATTTCCTCGATAATAGAAAATATGAATGATTTGAATCGACATGTTATGCTTTTTGAAATAACTTTTACAAAATGTTTTCAAAGATGCCCAAGGCTCTCCATAATTGTTAAGTCCTACTTAATGATAAGTTCAACTTATGATCTTTGTGAAAGACCCCCTGGAGTTATAGCGCTCAGTAATAGGCACCGTCTCTAAGCGCTTTACAGATGTTGTTATTACCGAATCGGATTCATTCACGAACAATGTGCACCATCTCCACTTCCTTGGGAGTATCCCAACCATATGGCTTCAAAAATTAAATAGTAGAAATAAACATGAATTCTATTTACAGGGACAAAAACAGAAAGTTAGTACCTCTTTAAAGGTCTGTTTGCATGCAGTAATTATAAAAAGACTCAACTTACCAAAAGAGTAAAATATGGAGGGTCTTTTAGTTAAAGCTATGCTTGTGTCTCAGAGTTATAGGCCCAAAAATATATTTGATTTTAGTATAGTCTTTGACAATAGAGGTAATGAACAATAACATATAATAATATATATATCTGTAATAATATATATATATATTTGTAAAGCGCTTTGAGAGGGCTTTCGGTCCTGAAAAGCGCTATACAGTGTGAGTCAAAAAAAACTTTACACCTAGGAAATTACTAATAATTAAAAAAATAATTTATGAACAGTGAAGTATTATACATCATATGAAAGAGTGTTTTATCCTAAATCGTTTGGTACCATTTTTGGGTGGTATGTGTTCACGCTTGGATGAACAGAAGGTATTGTTTGCGAGAGTGCAAAAATCGAATTGCGCCAAAGTATTAAAGTGAGAGAATGAATTGAATGTATGAAATGAGATGCATTGCAGATGCTTTTTTCAGTAGCAAAGTCACACACACACACACACGCACACACACATATGAAACACACACACTAACACACCCACCCACACACACGCGCATACACACAAACATATGATAATGGTGTTCATTTGGAGTAAAATACGCATGTACAAAAAAAACACATTCTGTTTCAATATGCTTTGTCAAACTTTATTTTTTACTTGATCTTCAAATTGTTAACGATCATCGTAATTATGATGATAATGCTAATTCAAATGCTTATCATCATGGATCCTTTGAAGCTTCATTTGTGACCAGCAAGTAACTGTCCGTTCATCTACTCCTCGACATAACCTCCGTCCCTTTCGATGCACTTTCTAGCGCGATAGAGCATCTCCTGAAACACTCGACGAAGCATGCGCCTGTCTCTCCCAAGTGCTTCGCTCTCAATCCTGATCCTCTCTCGTAGGTCGTTGAGGTTCCCAGGTGTGCTCTGGTACACCCGAGACTTGAGGTAACCCTAGACGAAAAAATCAAGCGGTGTTAGCTAGGTCCGGGGATCGAGGTGGCCACTCCACAGGTTCGTTCAGAGCGATGATCCTGTTCCCGAAGAGTTCTCTCAACCTGGTCATAACAATCCTTGTCCTGTGAGCAGGGGCACCATCTTGTGCCCACCAAAGGTGCCTGAAAGGACCGTTTCTCTGACGCCTAAATCGTGCCATCTGATCCAGAGCCGGGACAACCTGATCATCTATCATTCTTAGTCTGCATCTAAATTTGCTATGCGAGTGTGTGTGTGTATGTGTGTGTGTGTATGTGCGAGTGTGTGCGTGTGTTTGTGTGACTTATTGAGTGTGACTCTGTGTATGTTTTGATATGTGTGACATGATTAATTTTGATAGGGATGTTATTTGGATCTGCAAAGACCGAATTAATACCGAAATCCCAATTGTTTTATTCAAACATCACATAAGCATTATTTGGCGCAAGTCGATTTTTGCACTCTCGCAAACAATGCCTCCTATTTATCCAAGCGTGAACACATACCACCCAAAATAGTACCAAACGATTTGGGATGAAACACTCTTTCATATGGTGTATAATAATTTACTTTTCATAAATGATTCTTAAAATTATTAGCATTTTTCTAGGTGTAAAGTTTTTTTTTACTCACACTGTATAAGAACAAGGTATTATTATTATTATTAACAATGTCAATCATTGCAATATAATTCGTATTCCAAAAAAAGGGCACGAATTTTGGAGTCACTTTCATTATAATAATATAACAGATTACATTATCATTTATTTGAAGACAAAAAAATACATTACATAAAAAAAATTGAACATTTATGGATATATTTGAAATAAAAGTCAACTATCTCGTACCAAAAATGGCTGACAAGTTATTAAACACTGGTTATCTAAAAAGAAAATAAGTTGCGACGGAAGAGCAAGACTTCAAACTTTCGATATTTAGACTGAGCTTTTTTTATTTAAAAAAAATATAAAAATTTGCAGTCTGAAACTTGAAAGACATTCTCAAGCCTGGTAACAAAAATTCTTTATGGAATATTTAAACTATATTATAGCTTCTGCTTTTTCTTAAAAACGTTTTAGTGAGAAAGCAATGGTATTCAGGATTCTTGGGTTGAGACCCGTAATCCAGATATATCTGGATTATGAAAAGTAAATGCTATGAAGAGATCGCAAGAAAAGGTTAGTAAAAATACCATATATGAGAAGATTTTTTTTTAAAGTTTAATGATAACACAAGGTTCATTGAACAATAAAAGACTCTCTCCGTGAAACGTAGAACGGATGAAAAGGTTGGCATGTATTTATTGGATTCTAAAGCTTGCTTGATAATATTTGAAAGTGCGTTTTTTTGCACTTTAGAAGTCTTCAGCGGATACCATCCTTGAGCATGTTGAAAAGATCATAAATGGATGTGCCACTCAAAAATCAATCAAAAATGTATTCAAATATCTTTTTCCGTGCAAAATGTCGTTGATCTATATCTCGGCAAAGAAATGATTTCAATTTATCCAACCATCGTTTTTCGCATCTCGCCTTTCCCCATGAATAAAAACATCGATAAATGAACGACAGCTCTGTGGTTTGTTGAAAGATAAGTTTCCTATTATAGTCAATATAGTACTACGGTTAACTTTGCTTTTAGAAAATTTATAACACAAAAAAAATACTTCACTAGAAGAAATCGTTACTTTTCTCTTTCCTTATATTTCTTAAAGAGGCCTTGTGAGACTAAACAAAATGTATCAATTGCCATGCTACGATAGGGAAAATGAACGAAGGAAGACTTTAAGAAAGCGAGAAAAGCAAGAAAACTCTTAGTTTTGTTATTACCTTCTCTTTCTCCTCCTCCTTCCCCCTCTCTCTCTCTCTCTCTCTATCCCACTCTCTCTTTCAGTCTATATGTCTCTCTCTCTCTCTCAGTCTCACAGTCTCACTCTGGCTCACCGAGAAGACTTCTATCCTTTCCGGGTCACAAACTTTCTTGTTTGTGCGTGACTGTTTTCTGAATATTTGTTTTTAAGTATTAAAAAGTAGCCTTCTTTATTCGGCACTTTGCAATTCTTGTTTATCATTGTCTGCTAAGCTTACAACTTCTTCACATGTTTATTTATTTTTGTCTTATCTAATATCTAGTTTCTCTTCATTTCTGCCGTACTGTTCTGAACTGGTTTGAACCACCCCTTGGTAAACCTGCCACAGAGTGAAGCAGATAGGTTCCGAAGCAATTTTACACGGAATTTGGCTAGTACGATTACAGTGGGTAGCAACACGATTCATGTTGCTTTTATCTATTAACTCTTTTAAAAGGCAATCTGGCAACAAAAAAATGCACCCTATATCAATTGATGGGAGGCGATCAGCATAATAGTGCGGTATGGTATGTAATCCCGTAGGATTTTTGTGCCAAAATTGATTTTTTTTTTGCTGTTTTGGCTTCAAAAGGGTCCCAATAGGCCAAAAATGATGGGGTCCAAATTTTCAGACCCCTCCTTCATTTCCTAGGGGGTCCTAGGGGGTCAACCTAGCTGGGGAGGAAAACAATGTTAATATGCACAGATGTAAAGATCGCATAGCTCCACATAACAAATTGACCGTCTGGCATATTCTAAGTGGTGGGTGTGGCCAGGGGGACGCCCCCACCCAAAAAGTGGCCCTTGTGACGATACAATAGTATTATGTAAATAATATTTTAGGGAAACCTTGGACCACCCTGAGTTTGGTGTCATATGAAAGAGAGTTAAATTATCTACATTTTGATACCAATTTCAAAGAATTTGGGATTAATTAACATCGCAAATTTAAGTAAAAAACATGATTTTTGTGATTTTTTCGAAAAATTGAATGTTATAAAACCCCCCCCCCCCCACCACCACCACCACCCTCCCTTCCAGTCGCTTTGAAATTGGTATCAAAATGTAGATAATTTAACTCTCATAAAAAAAAAAAAATCAACTTTGGCACAAAAATCCTACGGGAGCTATTTCAGTGACATACCGTACCACACTATAACTTCTATGTATACACGTTTTCGTTTTGGGGGCAAAGCGTTTTGTTTCGTATATTCTATTATTTATTTACTGAAGCCTTCTCATATAAGTATTGGTGTGTACTGCAAGGTTATGGAATAATCAAACTCATATTGCTCCGATTGTCTCATTTTCGCTCGCTTTCTTTGCTGAGGATAAGATACATGAAAGATCAACCCCTTGAAGGCAACACTGATACAACCCCACCGCCCTCACCCTTAAACACACACAAGCTACGCCATCTATGAACTACTTGGATGAGAATTGTCGCTAATATTTACATGTACCAAGGGAATACTGCCGGGAGAGTGGGCCGAATTGGAGGGGGGGGGGGGGCTGGTGACCGGAATGATGGGACACGTTCATTATTTAGGCACGCCTTTCTTTCTTCAGAAATGTGAGTTTTCAATAAATATTTTCTTCAAATGTTTGGGACCATGTGGCCTACCCCACCCCCCCCGGCCTACGCTGTAGCCATGGGGTGTCCAGTATGTCGCTTTCTTATTAACATTTGGTTTATTGCTTATGTAATTTTGACTTTTTTCGGTATTATGAATAGCGACCCTCTCGCCGCATTATGAATAGCGACCACCTACTCCTATTATGAATAGCAAACCTCATTTCGTATTATGAATATCGACCCTCTACTCCTATTATGAAAAGCGACCCTCTTCTCCTATTATTAATAGCGACCCTCTTCTCCTATTATGAATAGCGACCCTCTTCTCCTATTATGAATAGCGACCCTCATTTCGTATTATGAATAGCGACCCCCTACTCCTATTATGAATAGCGACCCTCTTCTCCTATTATGAATAGCGACCCTCATTTCCTATTATGAATAGCGACCCTCTTCTCCTATTATGTATAGCGACCCTCTACTCCTATTATGAATAGCGACCCTCTATTCCTATTATGAATAGCGACCCTCTTCTCCTTTTATGAATAGCCACCCTCTTCTCCTATTATGAATAGCGACACTCTATTCCTATTATGAATAGCGACCATCTTCTCCTTTTATGAATAGCGACCCTCTTCTCCTATTATGAATAGCGACCCTCATTTCTTATTATGAATAGCGACCCTCTACTCCTATTATGAATAGCGACCCTCTTCTTCTATTATGAATAGCGACCCTCTTCTTCTATTATGAATAGCGACCCTCATTTCTTATTATGAATAGCGACCCTCTACTCCTATTATGAATAGCGACCCTCTTCTTCTATTATGAATAGCGACCCTCTTCTTCTATTATGAATAGCGACCCTCTACTCCTATTATGAATTGCGACCCTCTCGCCGCATTATGAATAGCGACCACCTACTCCTATTATGAATAGCAAACCTCATTTCGTATTATGAATATCGACCCTCTACTCCTATTATGAAAGGCGACCCTCTTCTCCTATTATTAATAGCGACCCTCTTCTCCTATTATGAATAGCGACCCTCTTCTCCTATTATGAATAGCGACCCTCATTTCGTATTATGAATAGCAACCCCCTACTCCTATTATGAATAGCGACCCTCTTCTCCTATTATGAATAGCGACCCTCATTTCCTATTATGAAAAGCGACCCTCTTCTCCTATTATGTATAGCGACCCTCTACTCCTATTATGAATAGCGACCCTCTATTCCTATTATGAATAGCGACCCTCTTCTCCTTTTATGAATAGCCACCCTCTTCTCCTATTATGAATAGCGACACTCTATTCCTATTATGAATAGCGACCATCTTCTCCTTTTATGAATAGCGACCCTCATTTCTTATTATGAATAATGACCCTTATGAATAATAACCCTCATGAATAACGACCCTCATTTTGCATTATGAATAGCGACCCTCATTTCGTATTATGAATAGCGACCCTCTTTCTGTGTTATGAATACCGACCCTTTTGTAATATTATGAATAGGGACCCTTATGAATAACGACCCCAATTTCCTATTATGAATAGCGACCCTCTTCTAATATTATGAATACCGACCCTCTTCTTTGATTATGAATAGCGGTCCTTATGAATAATGACCCTTATGAATAATGACCCTTTTCTCCAATTATGAAAAGCGGACCTTATGAATAGCGGTCCTTATGAATAATGGACCTTATGAATAGCGGACCTTATGAATAGCGGTCCTTATGAATAGCGACATTGACCCCTGTTAATAACCGAATAGTCCATGGTGTGTCATGAATATTCATGTATTTGCTTACCTCGGGAAAATGTTTGCTTTTACTAAATGGAAAATTACGGTGGGGGTTGGATGAAATGGACATAATGAACCAAGCAGAAGTGATCTATGATAATTCATGCTTCTTATCCCTCGTGTGCTTGACCTATAATCTTACAATCGCTTGGCAGACTGAGTCCAAAGTTCGACTTGTTTCACATGTGTATTATAGGCAATGGCGAGCTTGCAACCTATTTTGAAAAATTTCGCTGGGTGAACTTTCAAAAGTCAATGAGACAAGAGAGCTCCAATGAAAGAGCTAGTGATAACGTACGTCGGGGTGGATGTGCTTTTCGTTTAAACAAAAAATGAATTTGTAACGATTAAAAAAAAAAACGTCCATAGGCTAACATGTTAGGCTGCTGACTCTGACGAGAGGGGGCGTTGTGAAATGAGACTAAACGGAACCATATGATGATAAGAAATTTTGCCCAGTCTTGGTTAAGTCACAAGCACTGCATGGTCACAGAACGATGCATATGGGAATACAAAAACATGTTGCATAAAAATCCGTCCCGATTGTATAATGTTACATGCCATATGGTAGGTATCGGGAATTGGAGACCACCAAGCTTTAACCCATCACTGTCTGCCCGTGTTGGTTCCAATATTGCTATAGAGCCATCTGTGGCCTTGAACAACACTACTGCATATATCCAATTCATTTCGAAGACATCAATGCGTTCTTTCTCCGAGAAAATTGGCAAAATTGAGTAAGGTAAGCAATTTTGATCGTAAAATTTTGCTCTGATATAAAAACACAATTTTCACTGAAGGATGTGGTGTATGCAGATATTTAGGGGTGGCTCTTAAAAAGTAGTTTTAAAAGGAAGTTTATGAAGTGTGCCAACCATCACATAAAACGTATGTCCGTTGTGTGTTGTGAATGGGTGTTGCAATGCAAATTATGAATGGTGTCTGATCAGAAATATGTGCAGGCAATGGGGGACACCAGGTCCAAGATGGGGGTCGTTTGTTGTGAACGTCGAGTATGCCGAGGACAGTCAATGACCCGATGCTGGTTGGTTAATTGTCCATGTACATAAACATTTTGGGCCACATTTAATATATTTATTTCTGTTTGATTTTCTTTTTCTTTTGCATTTTTACAAATATATAACAAACAAAACATTGCAAATTTTTACTCATTTTAAAAGAATATAATGTCGAATAAAGTAACTAATCGAAAACATCAAACAGGATGGTTGACAAAGTAAGCAAAGCTTGATAGCATGACTACCCTCAATGGATACTTAATAATACGTATATGGTGGAATAAATATTGGTAAAAGGGTAAAGAGAGAGAGAGAGAGAGAGAGAAGAAAAAAGAAAGAAGGGGGGGGGGGTGTACATCAATATTCACAGATGTATGTGGTACAATGTAGTTGGATTTCAATTTGATATATGAAGATAAAAAAGAAGAAGCACATTTGAATATTGGGTGGCCAACTTGGGATGTATTATATAACGAGAAGACTCACGAGGTTTCTGGACAATATGAATAAAAATGTGAGATCAGCGAGTTGGTTTATATAGACTGTAAACCTTTGTTTGTATACAAAACAGGTTTTGGGAGTATCTCAAGTAGGCCACATTGTTTAAAAGTCGTTTCAAAATTACAGTTAGGTCATTGGCTGCATGTATCTTTTTCAAAAAGTGTTTGAACTAACTCTAACAATCCCATTATCATTTAAATAGTATTTAAAATGTCTTGATTTGTAACTGTCCCTTATTACCTACACATGTAGGTAATGAGAGACCTTTGAGGATGACGTCATTAATCATTGTTATCTTATTAATCAGTTACATCATGACCACAATTTTGTTACCAAATAAAGAGAAGAAGTTACTGAAGAGAATACACAACTTTCTGTACGTGTGACATTTTCATTTATGTAAATTATGCAAATGTGCTTAAGGGTCTCCAATTCCCTACCCCAACCCTATTTAGAATTTTAAGGCATTTGAAGAGCCATGCTTTTCAGGGAAGATTTTTTCTTTGATGTTCTTTCACACTTGCATAATACAATGATAACCTCACAAATTATTTGTCACCTCTTCCCAGAACTCAACCTCCTCTTCAAATAGCAAAACCATGGAGTTCTTTCCTCATTATCAAATACTTTACGAGAAAGAAAAATACAAATAGCCTACATTGAAAGTGACCTATTTTGAATTAAGCAATAATCTTGAGCAGATCATCGCGCGAGCTGAAACTCAATTATCAATCCGTTACAATGGCAAGAAATATATTTCTACTCACCGAATAGATGATACTTGGCACACATGTTTGGCAAAAAGGTGACGTCACGGCAACGATGACTGATGGAAACCAGGCAATCCACATTGCAGTGACAATGAAAGTCAACATACGCACGCCTGAGAAAGAAAAGGTTTAGATGAAAGATATATATGGCATGGCCTATATATAATAATAATAATAATATTCCGCTCATATAGCGCTTCATACAAATGTCTCTAAGCGCTTTACAGATATATTATTACCCCGGTCATTGGATTCAGTGCTTGCCCACACACACTGCGTGCACAATCAGATGGGTCAACGATGTTAAAATGCTACAGCATTCCCGTTCGTTCCACACACAAAATGATTACAATATTGATCGGTAAAACATTGATTACTCAAGAGGGTCTTTTCGCTTTCGCTTTATAACAATATTTTATGCTGTCCACGGTATATTTTGAATAGTGTTCCAAGGGAGAAAGCACATAGGCTAAAAACAGAATGCATATTTACGTTTTTACACGACAAACGGGAAAGTTATTCTCGACCACGTGACAATCCACTGACACAGACTGTTAAATTGACATTTAGTGATATCATATTTCAATAATTTATACATTTTTCTTTTATTATTGGTCTGATTTTTGTCTAACTTTTACCATTCTGTTTATTTTATGTTCCTGCTTTTGGACTGGGTTGGCTTGCCCTTTCAATTGCTCCTTGACAGAAAAGGGTAGTTTTTTAAAGTATAAATTTACCATCTTACAACTTATTATCTTCGTCCTGTCTTTATATCTCCTGCAAATGTATAACAATGATATCACCGTTTATGTAATGTCTGCTCGCCAAAACAGTTTTGGATTACTTCGGTTGGTTGCATTTCTTACTATTCATTTCAGATAGGAAGTTTAATCCCATGATTAAAAAAATGGAAAGCTGCGATACACGGTGAAATTCCGGTTATGCAAGGTGGTTTATTCTGGGTCAAAGTATCGGGATTTATTTCAACAGTGACGATCATTAATAAGGATAGGTGGACATTTTTAAGGCAAGGGAGCACTTTTGCAATTCATTACTGTCCTTCATTTTGTTGTTTTTCTCTCCCTTATTCATTCAAGCAAACTGTTTTCATCTGATTACTATTGCGATTCAATTATCTAAGTTATACCATTCCTTGATTTTTTTTAAATGAGTGAATCATTGTTTATTTCATTTGACTTCTAACCCGTTTGCACCCTGGAATGCATTTCGCTGGATCTATTGGAAAGTGAATACACTGTCGCTCATATAGTTGGAATATTTATTTTAAAAGAATTTATGGAATTATTTTGACAATGATTTATTCCTAATAGATCTAGATAATAGTATACAATCTCGTATTTTATTGAATAATAATTTGCCAGTTTTTGTTTTGCGTGACTGCTAAATCATGTGTATGCTACTATGCTTATCAAATGCTTATCAAATGCTTACCCAAGTCATAAATGACAGTAATGAGGATTAATGCCCCACAAAAGGGCACTAATATGGCACATCGACACGGTTTTGATCCTGGGGCCTCACAGTTACGAGGCCATTGCTTTGCCACTGAACCATGACTGTACGCAGCGGGGGCTAGGGTAGGGGAAAGTTCCAACTATATGAGCGACAGTGTATTAAGTCTCGTACCCCTAGAATGCCATATAAAATCTTGTCATCTGCCTTCGTGACAATATTTAGTTTTCAATTGTCAATAAAAGTCTTACATTCTGTGATGATTTTTATTTTAAACGCGGAGCGAAAAACACTTGAAAATTATAAAAAATAGGCCTACATCCATTTGGATTACATTAACATAACTAATGTTCATTGCAATTAAAAAAAAAATGTCATTATCATTCCATTTTGAATTTCATAAATTATTTACATAACGCATCTTCGTTGTTTTTGTTAATATATCGCGTGGCAAGTCTGTGATATTGCCGAGTACCGCAATTTCTTTCATACACTATGAATAGAATGGAATGAAATTACGCTGGTCGTGTAATTAATTTGCCCCTCCCATCCACCTTCTAATGAAGGTTCGATACCAATTAAATGTAACATTTTATTGTACACGATTAGAGTGGAACTCCTCACTCACAAAAATATTAATACATTTGAAACATTTATTTTCCTTTGGCTATAACACACGGGGTATTCCTTTCTATTCTTAAATGGCTGATAATTACAATTTCTTTGCAATCTATAATAATGAATGATAATAACAATGGTGCTTATAAAGCGCTATAACAAGCAAAATACAATGATAAACAACTATATGTACATATTAAACAAAACAAGAAATTACAAATAAACCTATAAATTACGATGCATATGAAATATTATAGTATTAATGACTGCTTTGAGAGAAATAGTTATTTTTATACGCTATCGGGAAGGTTACAATTGGGCTATTGCCCTCGGCACGCCTCGGGGCAATAGCACAATTCTAACCTTCCCTTGAGCGTATAAAAACAACTATTTCTCGAATATTAAAGCAGTCATTAATACTTTTATATGCCGAAAAAAAATAGACTAAAAAATAAAAAATAAAAAATAAAAAAACTTTTGTCGAAGATGGGATTCGATCTCTTGCGTACGAAAGGTGATGTAACTAAAATCAGCGCCTTAAACCGCACGGCTATCGCGCTCTGTTACCATACTTAACAGTTTTCTCTAATATATACATTAAAATGGATTTAAAACGGCTTCGCGTGATTGATGATTCGCGGCTGCTCCATTAATCGGGCCCTTCTTTTACTTTTGCAATGCATATTGGCACGAACTTAGATCAAGATCTATCGGCAGATGTTGTTTTTTTGTTTTTGGAAGTTTATTTTCGTCTTCATGTCAACAATGCAAGATAAAATTGTCGGTAAGATCGATCGAGATTCAATTGTATTGAAATTACCGACCAATTCTTCGCACACGTACGGTATCTTCGATCGCTCAAACCATTTTTTAACATGTAAACCTATGGGGTAACCATGGAGACTGACCTATTTTCCCAATAACCATGGTTATTGGGAAAATAGGTCTGTTTTTACAGGAACAGTTAAAGTTTATGAATGCAATTTCGACCAATCAGATTGCTGGATTACTTAAGTGAGGTATATAAACATCAATATGAACAGGGTAAGTTAATCATTAAAAAAAAAAAGAATAAATATGTCTTTAACACCTTGTCAACATACCTTTCATGCTCTCTGTACCTATTTCTTTCGTTTTGTTGTCTTTGGCGTTCTCTTCCTTACCAACATCATCCGTCTTCGTAGAGACGGAAACCGATGTCGTTGGTTCACGAGTTCCGAAGTCATTCGGTAGCTCTACAGAGGAAGTCGGCTGCATGATTCCTAATGCAAGTCTCAGCTTTTTCCGCCCCTCGTAGAATTTTCTGATGACGATGTAGATTCTGGCGCAGAGAACGGCGGTTGAAACGAATGGGATGAAGAAGTATGCGACGGGGAGAACGAACCCAGCGACGACGCTTTGAAAGTACAAAGGTTCGCAGACGTCTTTGGGAAAGGGTCGCTGTTCGTTCCCGTGGATGATCTGCCAAAAAGTCGTCGCTGGCAGCCAGATGATGACGGGGATAATGTAGCCGATGGCGATGATGAGGATCGCACGGGGGCGTCGTCGCCAGTGTTGACGATGCCAAAAGGGAGCGGAGACAGCGACGCAACGATCGAGGCTGATTAGGGCGACAAGGAGCACACTGGTATGAGTGAAAGCGTGATCGAGAAAGGTGAAGATGTCGCAGAAGACCGCGCCGAACGGCCATCGTCCCATGATGATGACGATGGCTAACAGGGGCATGTCGACCGCACCAACAAGCAGGTCAGCGATGGCGAGACCTAGGATGAAATAGTTGTTGTAAGTGCGGAGTTTTGGCGTCGTAAAAAACGCCGCGACGACGAGAAGATTACCAAAGACCGTTATGAAGATAATTACTCCTACGATGACTGATAATATTATAACAACGTCGGGAGAGTAGGGACTCGACGGGACGATGTCATCGACGCCCTCCGTAAATGAAACCAAAGTACTCGAATTGGTCAGACCGTTAGGAGATCCTGTTGTATTCTGTACGCCAGACATGTTAGAATAGGCATTCCCTTGTTTGTAGACTGATATGATTCACACAATTAGAGCTGAAAATGTCAAGTTGCTTTCATATCTTGTTCCTTACCAATCGGTTTCTATAGCTTTTTGTAGGAACAAGATTTTACTTCTTTATCTTTCACCATTGGAGATGCGAGACAAGATTTAAAAGGGAACAAATTACGCATGCTCAGTTCTGAATACGATTTCTTTGATAGTTACGGGCCAATATTGTGCTAAAAAAACACGATCGAGAGCAAGACCCCGTCTTATAAAATAAAAATTGTTATCATTATTAGAGTGCGTGATCACAGAAGTGGCTCCTACTTCTGCTCCTCATGCAGACTAGATTCTAATTGTCGTTTCAAATATTTACATTTGAGTGCGTGCGCTAGCTCATCCAACGTACCCGAAATCATAAACTCGTGCGTAATTCTATTGTACTTATTTGAAGTATGTGAGCAGGCGCGCACACCACTGAAACATATGAAGAAGAAAGGAAACAAAAACAGGCGAGGGGGGTGTTTAAAAGACAAAGATTGACTATAAGTAGGACTTAACTATGGCAGGCTGTTCACTGATGCCACTGTTTGTTGTCACCGTTTTAAAGGTAAAGACCAGTTCTGGTCATGCGATTGCATTGTGAAAGAAACGTTGTGGAATCGATCAGAAAAGGTTGATCATCTAGCATATAAGTATTGGTGTGTACTGCAAGGTTCTGGAATCATCAAAATGATAAGAAATTTGGCCCAGTCTTCGTAAAGTTACAAGCACTGTACACAGAAAGATGTATATGGGACTACGCACACCTGCGCGACAGGTGCGTATTATCTATTTGGTCCCAATAGATAAACTAATTTACCAAATATATCAAGAAGTAGGCGGTTTCCCGGCAAAATTGTTATCATCATGTATTAGTCAAAACACATTCTTTCACATGATTGGTAATAAGAGCTTCCATTTCATTTTTTTGAGAGGGGGGCGTTTTCAAAACTGGTCTTTACCTAAATACTGGCAATTGTCTCCCAAGGGACGTACACATCATGGTCACACATCTATTGCATTGAGCTTTTTTTGATAATTCATTATTGAAGGAAAAAATATTATCTAAAGATCATAATTGAGATACCAATAGTGAGAGCAACCAGTGGCATGAATGGCCTGTCATATTTAGGTCCAACTTAAAGTCGGTCTTAGTCTTTGTGAAATACTCCCCAGGACTACCCCCTGTGACTGTATTATGTTATGATTCTCATGTATTTCATGTATTTGTATTGTATTGTATTTAAATCTCCCATCTTTTGTAATATATTTTATTGTGTTGACATATTTTTGGCTTACACCCAGTAAATATGATCGATCTGTGATTGAAAGACAAGTCAGAAAAAATCTTGGAACCAACGGCAATTGCAATTTCTCCCAGGAAGCATTACATTTATAAATATATTTTATGTTGTCAATTTTAAAATAAATTGTTAGATACGTGTGCACTGTACCAGCTATAGGAAGGAGGGCCTCGGGGCCATGATTATTGAGTGGAGCTTAACCTTTCCAGGCCGCTTGCTCTGGAACACCAGTGTCTATGAAAGTGTTGCCATATTTTGTTCAATCAATTGTATGTTTTTTCTTCTTCTATGTATTAAAAACGCCGTATAAATATATGAATAAATAAATAAATAATAGATAAATAATAATAATAATGATAACAAGTTACAAAAACTGTTACAAGTTGGTAATATCGAAGCATTTGATTTGCTGTGAGCAATTTTTTTGTATGAATGTGACACTTGTTAATATTGATTTTGTTTATGATACAGGGCCCGGAAGAATCTAAAGATCCTAATGAAAGCTGTTGCAAATTACATACATTCAATATTCAACTCATTTTATATCCTCTAAATTAAGATGATTTGGATCCCCATAATCGGAGTCGTCATCATCACCACCACCATCACCGTCATCATCACTACCACTACTACGATTATTATCACCATTATCATCATTATCACCATCATTATCACTACTACCACCATCACCAATCACCACCAACATTATCATCATCACTACCATAATCATCATAACTACCGCCATCATCATCTTCAATACCACAACTACCACAAACCGTTATCCTCCTCATCATCACTACCACCATCACCGTCATCATCACTACCACTACTACGATTATTCATTATCACCATTATCATCATTATCACCATCATTATCACTACTACCACCATCACCAATCACCACCAACACTATCAACATCACCACCATAATCATCATAACTACCGCCATCATCATCTTCAATACCACAACTACCACATACCGTTATCCTCATCAAGATTCAAGATTCAAGATTCAAGATTTTATTGTCCATAATATAATACAGAAATTTGTTTTCCATTGGTATAACATGTAATACATAAGACATAAGACAAAAACATAGTGTCGTGTGCTGAAAGCCAGAAGGGCGTCAATACTCTATAAGAAAAAGTCTATGAGCAGGTACGGTCCTCCGGCTTTCAGCACAAAACATGACAAGACAGTTATATGACTTATACATAGCAAGAATTTTAAATACAATTCTGAATCACATCATGAATAAATTCAAGGAATATATAGATGTGAATATGAAAGTAGAATAGGAGCAGCATCAAAATCGAAATACGAGCAGATATAGAAAGGAAAAGAGAGCTCAAGCTCGAAGGACTGATAAAAGAGAGAATATAGGGAGAGTTGGTAAGGGTACAAAGGGAAAGGGGAGAGATAGAGAAAGGAGAGATGGCATAATTTCCAATCAGATTATAATGCATGACAGAAAAATACAACAAAATCAGCAGCAGAGCTAAACAACGGATGGTTTGACCCACAAAGGTGATAAGGTGGAAAACTTTCCAACCCAATCCCTACAAGTTTATTTACTGGGTGGGTAGAAAAAAAGTTAACAAATAATCATAATCGCTATTATTTCGCTTAAAGCTGAGAATTTCGTGTTACTTGTGCATTATAGATGTGCACGGAATTTGGAATAGAAGAATTTCTGTATCTGGCTCTACGAGTAATTGGTACACGCAGGCGGATTCCTGAGCGGTTAAAAGTAAAACAAGAAAATAGTGGATGTGATGGGTCTTTCATAATAGAAGTTATTTTAGTCAATAAGCGATCTTCAAACGAAACTAATAGGGGTGGTAATTCAATGCCGATAATACGTTGAGCAATTTTCCTAGGACGTTCGAGTTTAGTTTTGTCTGCTTGTGTGAGATTTCCATAAAAACAAATGAGATTGAATAGAAGAACGCTCTGAATGATAGACTTATAGAAAAGATGCAAGATCGTCCTGTCAACGTTAAATTTTTTGAGCTTCCTTAGAAAAAACATCACTACCACCATCACCGTCATCATCACTACCACTACTACGATTATTCATTATCACCATCATCATCACTACTACAACCATCACCAATCACCACCAACATTATCATCATCACCACCATAATCATCATAACTACCGCCATCATCACCTTCAATACCACAACTACCACAAACCGTTATCCTCATCATCACATCCACCATCAACGGTCAATCAATAACCTTGTTTTTAAACAGCATTATTCTCTCTTAGGTTATCATCGCCCAAGCATTTATTATTATTTTTTTTTTTACAAAAGCAAGTGGAATATTAAAAGCTCGAGTTCTTTCAATACTATTTCAAAATATTTGGTTCTTCTTGATCGTGTACCTTTGGAAGCCAACTAAAACCTAGATTGGAGGAAAAACAATGGGTTGAAAAAAACTAGTATGGCAGTCAAATGAGGTGATCTTGTTCATACTCAATGGGACAATTGAACTGATGAAAGTTTTACTAGTCTTACCTGGAATAGGCAGCGTTTTTCAACACTTTTTTAGTCTCGGCACCCTTTTAAGTCGAGCACGGTTCAACGAATCGTCTACTTTCTTTAATAATTCAATGAAACGCCAAAACTTCCGCGCTTTGCGCTGGAGGGGGAGAACTGAATTCAGACAAGGATTAAGAGTCGAGAACAGTACACTGAATCGTCTGCTTTTTCTCATAATTTAATGAAACGTCAAAGCTTTCGCGCTTCGCGCGGGAGGGAGGGGAAAAACTTCATTCAGACAAGGATTAACAGTCGAGAACGGTACAATAAATAGTCTTCTTGTCCTAATAATTTAAGGAAACGTCTAAGCTTCCGCGCTTTGCGCGCTCTTTAAGTGATTCGCTTGCTAACTACCGCCCCTCCCTCAAATAAGATCCTAACTCCGCGGCTGCATTAAAATATATAGCTACGATGCTGACTAAGTTGACGAAATAAACGAAAAATGCCAAACCCATGTAATACTAGTTCTAGGGTAAAATCCCGGCAAAATTCCAGTTACCGGGAAAATAGTTCAGTCTTGCTGAAATACCCATTGGTTTGAGCGAGCGCGGATTCCATACATTGTGTGTGTGCGAATTGGTCGCCAGACAGCAAAAACACCAAAAGGGTACGTGAATTGGTCTTATTATTAGCCGTAGCTCCGCGCGCTTGCTCACTACCGCCCCTCCCTAAAATAAAATCTAGCTCCGCGCTTGCATTAAAATATATAGCTATGATGCTGACTAAGTTGACGAAATAATTCGTATATTTATGTCGTCGAGGAAATTGACCATTTGCGCATACGCAAGCACTATAGATAGTCCATAGGAAAAACAATTTAGCCTTCGGCCCCGGGTTTATAGGGTTAAATTTGTAGATATTGGGACATTTAATTTTGTCGGTAATGGGTGGCTAGTTTTGTCGGTAATCGTTGGCCTCTACACCCCCCCCTCCCCCTCCCACTGAAAAAGTCTAGCGACGCCCCTGCGCCCATGCCCACCTCCTCCTTCTTAATCTACCATTGCGATAATTATCGTACACTGATGAGATTCAGCTAATTTTTCATTATTAGATCAATTCTAAATTAACGAAATCAAAGTACATTCGATTTATCAGAAACTCAACTCCATATCGGTCGCGCTAACAAGAATACATAAAAATGAGTCATTTGAATCTAATTGAGAAAGTTGTTTTTGGTAACTAATCACAAGTGTTAATAAAGCTATTCATTGAATTAAGAGAAAAGCAGATGCATGCAACAAACGTTTATGTAAAGATAAGGTTGAGTTCATGGTCATGCGATTGCATTGTGAAAGAAACGGTGTTGAATCGACCAGAACAGGTTCTAGCATATAAGTATTGGTGTTTAAATGCAAGGTTCTGGAATCATCAAAATGATAAGAAATTTGGCCCATTCTTGGTAAAGTTACAAGCAGTGTACACAGAAATATTTATATGGAGCTACACGAACATCTGGCATAAAAAATCCGTCCTGATTTTTATGCTGTTATACATGCCATATTTAGCTTATTGAGGCATTTGAAGAGCCATGCTTTTCAGTAAACATTTTACATCTGATGTTCTTCCACACTTGCATAATAACAATGATAACGCTCACAAATTATTTTTTACCTCTTCCCAGAACTCAACCTTCTCTTTAACGATTTCCACCTATTGACGTCATTGTTAACATGATTTGTTGATATGTTTTGACTCATATTGGAAGGAGGTAATGTTGAGTCATTTTGTCTGGATTTATTGTGCGTATGATAAAAATAAAAATAAAAATAAAAAATACAAGAGTTTATCACTTTAATTCAACTGTTCATTCACTACTTGTCGCTTTCTATTAAATCAACTGAAGTGATCAAACATAGCTATTTCGTCAAATTACACCTATTGCTTATTCAATACTTATTATTGAATCGCATTGATGCTATTTTCTAAAATATATCTATTTCATCAACCCCTTTTAGAATGGTATTCAATATTATATCATTTAATGTCTGGTTTCTGATTGCATTCTTCACATACACACTGAGCTATACTCTAGAGGTATTATACATTTGTATGCGTATAACTTTGAAAATTAGATCATATGCATCATTCTAAATCTTTGATAATTTTTTTAGAAATTGATGACATTATGTTGTCTCTATTCTATGATAACTGCCCTTTGGACGACTACCTATGACAATTATCCATACGACAATTACATCCTAACGACAACCTCGGCCAGCTACCCCCGGACAAGTACTCAATTCAATTCACTTTTGGTTTTATTAAAAATATACCAAATAAAAAGTCCTAAGACTAACAGTACTTGGTTCCCATTGTATCATATACAAATCAGTGGATTTAAAAATTGATTAATAAGCTAAAGTGGGAAAAACATCACGAAAGAATGATTGTTTTTATAGAGCAAATCTTGAAGAAATTAACAGAAGAGAAACAGAGACAAGAATGTTGGTCGCAGCTATGACAGCGCCCTCCATTTATATACTCAAGGTTATCATTGGCAAAGTACCCTCTGAGAATAGTATTTGTGTTTAATAATTATGATCTTAAACATATCAGGGTTGCCACATCAGTATCACTGCTCCTACTGCGAACCCTACAATCATTACCCTAGCATTAACAGATATCCATTTTTACCTGGGAAGAGAGGACTAAATGAGGGCAAAACATCTTGTCCAAGGATGCAAGCACCGAGCGAGGATCGAACCTGTGATCTCTTGTATGGAAGGCAAGAGCCCGAGCCCTCACCAATGCTAAGGGTGCAATCGTAAAGAGGGAAGAAGGGGTCGAAAGCTGGGAGTGGTTCTATCAGGGAGTCTTACTAGTGTTGATCCCCTTGCAGGATACATCACTGTCCCAACTGAAAATAAGGTTTCTTCTGAAATCATTGGTATCAAGATTGTCATCTTTTGTATCGAGGAAAGTTTATACTAGATAGGTTACAGGACACCCTTTTTGTAATTTCAGAACAGAAAATGGTTCAAATATCTTTACATTGCTAAACAAGTATAAACTATGTTAACATGTAATGGCATAAAGACCAAAAAACAAATAGTGTTAATTGTAACCACAACATCTAGTCAGTAATGATAATATGATATCATAGGTAATCCGAGAAAACAAAACACGGTAGGACTGTAAAACTATAAACGGTATTCAATGAGTAATAATCACATGTAGTAATTACTAATTTCTGTAATCTGTCTGGCCTGGGAATTTGAAGCATGATGTATCACTGTTTATGTTTTGGTGCAATACCATTATCTAATGTATCATAGTTTCAAAAATAAACTTCAGACATCTGCATCCTTTTGTTTCAATATAATGTATTGTTGATCATTACTGATAGCTTCTCTGAAACGTATGATGGAAATGAGCTTGAAATTGAGCTTGAACTTGATTAAATACATATATATGAGTGTTGATAAAGTGATATTAAAACACATAACAGTAGGTATAAACAGTTATATATGGCAACATAAAAGGATAAAAGGAACGGGAAAATAGCATGAATGCAAATCGAGCCATATTCGGGTCAGGGCCAGGGTTTGGATTGTTATCTCTATCTAGAGTAGCTCAAGCTGAAAGGTGGCGTCACAGTTCGGGCTATATATATATATGAGATCACTCTCTTTTGGAAATGTTTTCCGTTGAAAGGCTGCTGAACAAAAGGATGAATGGTTGCCTTTCCACTGTAATGTTCAGGTCCATTCAGGGAAACATGAAGACACACAGAGACCACCAGTCACTACGTGATAGGATGCGTATCAGGAAAATTATCCCTGGACAACCACCCACGAGGACAATTACCCCTGGACAATAACTCCCAAGGACAATGACCTCCAGAAATTTACCCCCTTGGACAATTACCCCCCCCCCGGAAAATAATCCTCCTAAGACAACTGCCAAACGACAAGATATCATGTGCGACCCCTCCCCCCTCCCACACACCACACACACGGTGGGTGACTGTCATAAAAGGTAATTCCTGGGGGGGGGGGGGGGGTGATTGTCCAGGGGGTGATGTGATGTGATGTTGTTGTTGTTGTTGTTTTCATTTTCGTATAACAAAATCAGATAAAAATAAATACAAAATATAAATAATATAGAGAAAAAGGGAAAAAATACGGCTGGTATAGCCCATTATTTTAGCTGCAACTATATTGTTGTCTTCCATGGGGCCAGTTTATACAATGTACAACATATGCATAATATTAGAAATGAGCAGAATAAATAATTACAAAGTATCAGTCGAAGAAATAATAATTTACAAAAAGTGATGTGACGTGATGTGACGTGGCGTTCCGAATGTCAGGACCTACATATCTAATTGATCTTTGAGCTAAAGCATTCCTTGGCGTAAACAAGTCGAAATCAGAAGACTGTCTGGTTGGGTAGTTGTGAATGTCTCTATTTCAAGTAAAATCGTTACAAAATGATAAAGGCAGCTCTTTTTTTTATTAAGTCGGTACAAGAACACAGCAATTTGCATAAAATGAATATCAGTAACTTTCAGAGTTCTCAATTTGAAAAATAATGGGTCAGTGTGATCAAAGTACCCGGAGCCACAACAAAGTCCCATGGCTCTCTTTTGCAATATCAAGATACCATCAGTATTTAATCTATTAATGGCCCATTCAATGTTACAGTAGGAAATACGTAAACGAATGAAGGAATTGTAAATAATGAACAAAATACTAAGTGGAACAAAAGGCTAATGGGTAATATTTAATAAACTGCTAGATATTTGGTATTTGACCTTTCATCCATTCATATACAATTGTATTATAGTCTTGTTTGTAATGAGCTTCAAATGCAACATTTCAAATTCGTTTTTTTATTCTATAAGCTTATTCTATTTGTGATTCTGCATCTGACAAGCACCCGTCCCCCTATACAATTAGGGGAAACATTTTTTTAAATATTTATTAGTAGTGCATAATCTTCAAAGAATTCTTCATTCGCTTGATCAGATTATTTTCACCTTTTGAATGGGCATTTAATTTGTGTCGAGTAGGATGATTTCGGATTTAAGTTTGTTTATTCACGGCTAACAAAAATAACAAACAACCAAATTTGCGTTTATGTCGTGGCTTTATTAACATTTTGAGATGGACGCTTATTTTGCACATTTTTATTTTCTGGGTGTCATAACAAAATAACACAGATATATTGAATCATAAAAAATGCTTACAAATGCAATGCTAGGCCCCCCGCCTATGAAATCGAGTGATGCCTAGGCTAAACTTATATACATTAAGTCATTATATCAGCCCCCCGCCTATAAAATCGAGTGATGCCTAAAGTTATGCTAGGCCCCCCGCCTATGAAATCGAGTGATGCCTAGGCTAAACTTATATACATTAAGTCATTATATCGGCCCCCCGCCTATAAAATCGAGTGATGCCTAAAGTTATGCTAGGCCCCCCGCCTATGAAATCGAGTGATGCCTAGGCTAAACTTATATACATTAAGTCATTATATCGGCCCCCCGCCTATAAAATCGAGTGATGCCTAAAGTTATGCTAGGCCCCCCGCCTATGAAATCGAGTGATGCCTAGGCTAAACTTATATACATTAAGTCATTATATCAGCCCCCCGCCTATAAAATCGAGTGATGCCTAAAGTTATAGAATATAGATGTATATATATACCAGCCTCTCCGCCTGTAAGATCGGATGATGCCTAAGATTAAAGCGTGACACCCTGAGTTTGAAAATGTGTAGGTACAACTAGGTCCCCCCGCATTCAAATCGAATGGGGGCCGGAAAACTAAGAATTGACATGCGAACAAATTCGACTGAATATACATTGGCAACCCCCTCGCATGTAAAAATTGAGTGGGGTCGAAAATTATCGGATGACAATTATTGATCAATAAACTTATCAGTACCATGTGATTAGTGATTTACCCATACAAAACCGGGTAGGGGCGAAACCCAATGGGAAAAATTCCCCTACGGCCCACTTTCTTTGTGCACGACGCAAGTTGATGTGCGACCAGGCCTAATGCCCCCGGCTCTGCATTAACTTCATAAATCACTGACCAATTTATTACATAAACCCTATCCGTACCTTTCATACCTGAAACCCTAAATCCTTTCCGTACTAATACGTATACCTTGGCTACTTCGAACCACCAAGCAATACTTAATTTATGCCAATAATATACTAAAAATACTTTTATTGGTGGAGATAATGGGGAGGTGGTGGGAATGTTTTAGATTCCGTAAATTTTTCTTCTTGTCCATTCAAAATGAAAGCCATAACTAGAATGAAAGCCCCTTCGTGCTATTTTTAATTTGCTGGCGGTATTTTCCGCGCTTGCTTGATAAGCGTACATACGCTTGTACATTTCCTTCCAATGTAATACAAAGTATTACATTTCCTAGCGCGTGAATTTCCCTCAAAAATGTAAACAACCTCTTGACCTACATTTTGTCAGCCTGTTAATAAACCATTTTAAATCGTTGTCTACTCTTTAAATTTTATTATTCACGGCTAACAAAAATAACAAACAACCAAATTTGCGTTTATGTCGTGGCTTTATTAACATTTTGAGATGGACGCTTATTTTGCACATTTTTATTTTCTGGGTGTCATAACAAAATAACACAGATATATTGAATCATAAAAAATGCTTACAAATGCAATGCTAGGCCCCCCGCCTATGAAATCGAGTGATGCCTAGGCTAAACTTATATACATTAAGTCATTATATCAGCCCCCCGCCTATAAAATCGAGTGATGCCTAAAGTTATGCTAGGCCCCCCGCCTATGAAATCGAGTGATGCCTAGGCTAAACTTATATACATTAAGTCATTATATCGGCCCCCCGCCTATAAAATCGAGTGATGCCTAAAGTTATGCTAGGCCCCCCGCCTATGAAATCGAGTGATGCCTAGGCTAAACTTATATACATTAAGTCATTATATCGGCCCCCCGCCTATAAAATCGAGTGATGCCTAAAGTTATGCTAGGCCCCCCGCCTATGAAATCGAGTGATGCCTAGGCTAAACTTATATACATTAAGTCATTATATCAGCCCCCCGCCTATAAAATCGAGTGATGCCTAAAGTTATAGAATATAGATGTATATATATACCAGCCTCTCCGCCTGTAAGATCGGATGATGCCTAAGATTAAAGCGTGACACCCTGAGTTTGAAAATGTGTAGGTACAACTAGGTCCCCCCGCATTCAAATCGAATGGGGGCCGGAAAACTAAGAATTGACATGCGAACAAATTCGACTGAATATACATTGGCAACCCCCTCGCATGTAAAAATTGAGTGGGGTCGAAAATTATCGGATGACAATTATTGATCAATAAACTTATCAGTACCATGTGATTAGTGATTTGGAGGCATAATTTGACAAATTACCGCCAAACGAGAATATATTTATATATGATCGGCCGCCAAATCACAACGTCGTCATCACTTGAACGATTTCTGTGCACTAAGGGAATATCTATGCTTAACTATTTACACTTTGGTGGAATTAACATTTCAATTGCCAAATTAACCAATGGACATGTACAGGCATGTACTTTTTCGCCCTTAGCTAATTTATAACCCTCTAACAGACTACAGAGTATCGTAATAACAAACTTATCTCTACAACACCGGCACATCATTATGCCTAATTCATTCCCCTCAAAGAAGTGACTAAACCGTTAATGCACATTTCGAAATGAAGCATTCGCAAAACTGGTCATTTACCAATGTCCACCTAAACCTGCCCCATATAACCATTATTTACTCTCCACAATTTTGTTACTCCCAAAATAAGGCACTCTTATCCCAACAACAAAAACATGATCTTGCGGTGCCGGACTCAAACTTTTTTGCGGGATTTACTTTGCTACCCGAACAGACTTAAACATTGAAATATAAGAACGCTGAAATATAAGAACACTGAACTATAAGAACATTGAAATATAAGAACAAACAACGTGTTTTGTAACATTATCATTGTTTAACTACTTGGATGAACCGAGATAAGACAGGCCCTCCTTCAGGTCAGTGATAAACCTGTCCAAACCCTCATTGGAGAGATGCAATCCGTCCGGCCTATATAAAGCCCTATCCTTATGCCTTATGTCGGGGTGTGGAATGGCCTTTCCCCCATTCCTGCCGGCCAAGGCGCGAGCGTATCGGTTCGTGGCCCTCCTTCTATCGTCCAATTTTTTCTGCTCTTCCGGACTACAGCATTTATATTCTACCCGTTCTAGGATGTCAGACCATATTATTGTCGTCTCAGTGTTCGATGTGATTAATCTGTTCACCGCATTCGCCATCGCCCTCTTCGAACATCCCTCTATGTCATTCGTGCCCACGTGTAACACTAAAACGGTCGGCTTCGTCAGGCCACTGGTAATCGACTCTAGCCTGCGTTTGTTTGGTCCAAGCGAAGGCCCCGCGTTCCAGCCCAACGGATGACCGTCCCCAAATCCATATCGGCGCAGCCAGTCCGCTCCGCCCTGCGATGGGCCCAGAAAACGATAGAGTCGCCTACTATCCATATTTGTTCTGTGGACAAAATAAGAAAAGAGGACTGGGCAGCATTTTGTATTCCAAAGAACATGCGTTAATGTGAACTTGAAATCCCATTGTGTTTTCTTGCTCTTGTTCTGCATGTATGTTTGTTGTCTGCTTGACTTCGTTTTCATTTTCATGTTGTAGCACCACTATTATTATTATTGCTATTATTATTATTAGCTTATTTAACCTCTCGAGGCGAGGGACTTACTCCTCTGTGTGTTGTACATATATTCATTCCTGTGTATGCGGCCTCACCCTTACATTATTGGCCCCGCGACACGTTAACCTCATCATTCACTCTGTTATATTTGGTACGTATACCTGGCGAATCAAATCAAATCAAATCAAATCAACCCCAACGGTACTTTGCAACATTGCTCATATTTAAACAACCATATCAATATATCTGCGATGCGCGGAGGAAGCCCATCGACCCATGTGCTGTATTTGGGCGTCCGAGCAGCCCGCCATAGGAGCGGTTGTAGCCGCACCTATACGAAAAGAATGGGAGGAAAACTTCGCCGCCAACATATCTCCGTGTGACATGCATCTCTTTATCATGGCACTGAACTCATGCCTGGTGAGAGGAAGTGAACCATATGAGCAAAAGAAAGCCTCCCCACTTCCCGGGCGCATTTTCAAATATCTAAGGACCGCCTTTACGGGACAACTACCCGCCTCAATTTCGTGTATTAAAATGGTGCAACCGTTTCCCCTCGGATCAGTTTTCGATTCCCTTAAAGAGAGACTCACCCGGCGATGTGGTGCACTGCCGGTGACTGCCACGTCCGTGAAAACGCAGCATTCGATCCCCGCCTATGCCGTGATGCCACTGTGTGATGTGCGACCCAGGCCAAAATAATGATATGGACTCTCCTTTCTAATCAGGCCCAACGACAAAGGCCAGCCCAAAACCCGAGTATAATCCCGCTGGTCGCTCACGAGAAGAAATAATTCAGCGTTATATATCCAACTAATTATTCCAGTGCAGTGCTAACTTTAGTATTAATCCAAATCCTCTAATAATGTTTTAGATTCCGTAAATTTTTCTTCTTGTCCATTCAAAATGAAAGCCATAACTAGAATGAAAGCCCCTTCGTGCTATTTTTAATTTGCTGGCGGTATTTTCCGCGCTTGCTTGATAAGCGTACATACGCTTGTACATTTCCTTCCAATGTAATACAAAGTATTACATTTCCTAGCGCGTGAATTTCCCTCAAAAATGTAAACAACCTCTTGACCTACATTTTGTCAGCCTGTTAATAAACCATTTTAAATCGTTGTCTACTCTTTAAATTTTATTAATTCTCATTTCTTACCATTAAAAATTGTACAGAATGACGTCGGCCAGTATGCTCAACAACCAGCCTCTCTCTCTTTCTCTCTCTCTTTCTCTGTGGATG